>ARYC01020983.1:0-12116 GCA_000711775.1 Oxytricha trifallax
CGTAGTCTTTAGTCATGAGCAGGTATACAATCATTGAGACTAAGGCGTAAACATCGACAAGTCGATCACCAGCAAAGAAGACTTCTGTAGTCGGATAAAACATTAATGAACCATCATACTCAATCTACTTTTTAGATGCGAGTACTCTTGCATTCTCAAAGTTCCTTAGTCTTGCCTTGATAGGGTAGTCGTTGAGGACTATATTATTGAAGCTTAGTCGGTGGTGTACGAATCCGATTGTATGCAGTTCTCTTAAACCATATATGATTTGCTTCATGACTAGTCGATCCGAATGAGCACTACGATTAGTCATCATATAGGAGTCGTAACTGAATTGAGGGATCAGGTACTTGTAGTGCGATGTGATCGCTGCCTTTCAAGACCATCTCCAACTAAGTGATTCCATGAAGTTAGAGTTAGAAGGCAGTCTTAGTTATATCATACTCCCTTTGCAGCTACTCTGATTCAAGCTCCTCTTCAAGAAATCCTCTCAGTGCGAACAGCTTGTAGAATCTTCCGTCATGAAGCATAGTCCCATAAGGAGTACTAGTCATTTTTTAGAGAGGACTAGGCTTAGTCGCTTAGTCGTAGAGATATTTGAAGCAAGGAATGATAAAAGTATCATCGACTCTGTACTTATTTATCCTTGCGATTGAGTCATCCACTTCATCCTCAGTGTCAGGTATCTCAATATCAACCTTTGGGTTAGTCTTCGAGCTTGTTTTAGCATTCACTCTCTACATCTTCTTTGGAGGTTCCTTGAGTTCCTCCTCTTAGTCATCACTCTCATTAGCCATCGACTAGTCTTCTTATTATTATTAAATTTAATCTCTTTTTACTTTAGATATTGCGGAGTGAAATCCTTGCGACATTTGTTCCTGCTTCTACAATCCTTAGTCGCTCTGCTTGGATTTATTGTGAACCTCTTTGACATGACGACTGAGATTGCTCTTATTATTAAAAACCTTGGAGCAGGTAGCGCATCAATACACAGTAGTGGCTGGTGCTGAAATCGCACTCTTGTCATCCTCGTTGTTTGACTCTGGTAAGTTATCTTTGATTTGTATATCTGATTGAAAGTTTATGGAGCTAGTATGAAACTCTGGATTTAGCTAGTGGTTGTAAAAGTTTGCAAAGTTCTAAGCATCGTTGTCAGCGATAGCCTAGTCGAACAGTTCCTCGTTCATGAATCTTATGTTTAAGACAAATGATTATAACTGTGGTTGATTAGATTGATTAATAGTTAAGTTAAATTTAAAAGTAAATAGTAGTAATCAAGACTTAATCACAAACCACCTAAATGAACAATACCCCAAAACCTCAAAACCCCAATTCATGCATAGTCTATGAGTTGATAGTGAATTGACACACGTTTATTAATGCGAAATGCGACTAAGCGATTATTTATAAGGACTATAGTCGAAGACTAGGTTGATTGAGAGTAGTCGTGACTAGTCTGAACATGAAAGTCAGAGTATACAACTACCCTTCACCATTGTTCATTTAGGTGGCTTGTGATTAAGTCTTGATTACTACTATTAAATTTTAAATTTAACTTAACTATAAATCAATCTAATCAACGACAGTTATAATCATTTGTCTTAAACTTAAAATTGAAGGGGGCGACTAAGTGCAGACTAGTATGACAAGGTTGTCTTGTAAGTATATTGATCATAACTTAGTCGTAGGTAGTCGTAAGATCGGCTATAAATGTCAATAGCACTAATAAAATTAATGAATCTTCAAACCATCAGCACCCTTCACCCTTGGTGGTTTATGGTGACTTGGAACAGCATTCGCTCATTAAAGGTAAGTATAGTTGCAATGATTAAAGTTGAATATAAAAACAAGAGACTCATCATATGACTAGTTTCAAATTCGAATCACTATATTATTATTAGTCTTAACTCTAGTCATTTATATGAGAGTAGTCAAACTCAAACCACAGATCGACTTTGAAACCTTCCAACCCATACGTTATGGCAAATGAAATCCAACATCTAATCTACGACCACTGGTAATTTGAGTGCAATAGCAAAGTTCTATGATGTCTCATACACAAATGTTGTCAAGCTGCACAGGTAGTCGAAGTAATTTTTCGAATGGGTTATCGACTAAGACTAGTCATGAGATTAAATTCAACTTTAGTCATATTAACCTCCTCACCAGCAGTGAAACACTGCACACTCAAGCAGGAATGAGTTTGAGAGAGAGATGTATAATGTTCCACAGATAGTTCCCAGAAATGCGAATCAGCATCACTCACTTGAGGAGACTATAAAAGAGCGCTTAAGTAAGATTCAAGAACATACGACTAAGGAAGGAGGTGGAACTAGTCGATCCACAAAGACTAGCTAGTCTTAAAATAGAAATGAAGACTAAGTATATGAGAGAGCTACAACTGGAATCGAAGATCAAATTCATTGATGAGACTGTATTCAATTCCTCAACTCGCCTCAATAGAACCTGGGCACCTTATGGAGAGAATAAAAGATTCCCAGACAAGAGACATGACTTCGGGGGGTTGCGCTTCTTGGCGCTATATCAACTGAAAGGACTCGAAGACTACATTATTAATAAGGGATAAATTAAGTAAGACTAATTCATTCTATTCATGCAGCAGTTGAAAGAGAAGTATAAGGATCGTCGACTAGCCATATTCATGGATAACCTGCAGGTACACAAGTCAATCCTTGTAAAGAAGGAGTATGAGCAACTGGATATCATCCCCATATACAGTATCCCTTAATCCCCTGAATATAATGAAATCGAGAGCACCTTCTTACAATCAAGCAGAGCTACAAGAAAGAGATGCTAAGTATACTACTGAAGGGACTACGACTAGACATCAAATTACTTATAGAGAAGTCGATCTAATCGGTCGACTAAGACTACATTAGAAATTAAGCCAAATATGGCGAGACGCAGATTATGAGTATTAAGTTATGATTAGTTTTTTAATTTAAATCACATTCCAGTTATCATCATGCTCTTGTTAGGTGTTCTCTGTTATTGTTCCATCATGAGGATGCTGCCGTCTGGCATCCTCTTTCTCTTAGTCACGTTCGAGAAGCGATTCTAGTCTTAGTCGTGAGGTATGATGCGATTGCTTAGTCGTTTACCTAACTCATACTATTTATGATCTATCTTCTCTCTGACTGTTCTTGCATTCTGCTTCATTAGATAAATAGCCTTGCCAGGTTCTCTACATAAGTTAGTCATAGAAATCTTACTTGAAACGAAAGGATGCTTCATGAGCTCATCCAACCAGTCGTCAGAGATCTCGATCTTATCAGTCTCGATCTAGTCTTACCCCTTATTTTACCTCACAGTATTAGCATGGTCGATGATTTGCCTTAGGTAGTTTGATTTGACTGTTCCCAGAACACCAAAGAAAAAGTCTCTATCTGGTAGTTTACCTGAGTTCATCTCAAGTTCTGGAAGGTACTGCGATACGACTTCATCACCCATAACATCATGGTAGAGATTCTTGACTGAGAGCTCTTGGTAGTGAGGCACGACCATTCTATTAACCTGGTTTTACCTAAGAGACTTCTTGGTATTATTTAGTAATGTTTTCAGGAAGGCCACCTTAGTCGAAGCCAGTGGTGGCAGAAAGATGTTCACTATACAAAGTAAAGACAGCACTTGAATCTTACAGTGAGTGGTTAGGTACTTGTAGAGGTCTTACTTCGATCTGAATCTACCCATAAGCTCCTCGCTTATTACTAATCGATTCGACTACCCGAATGATTCCATGACTAGTTTAGTAGTCGGACTATATAATAAATGACTAGCTAGTCGAAAATGATTCTGATCTTAGTCCTCTAGTCGTTGAACCACTTCTCTAGTCTTTTAAAGATTCTAAAATAACTCTTGAATCCCCTTACTCAGACTATAACAAACATCACTCAACTTTCAAGCTAAAGAGTGTCCACCAAGAGCAACATCAAATCCAGTGGTCCTCTGCAAATTCCTCGAGATTTAGACCTAGACTTGAGAGGTTTTAGATTTTTTGAGGTTAGTAAAAAACTAGTCCATCAGAATCATAAATGGAAAACAAATTTTCCAAAAACACCAGATCCGTCTTAGTCGTTCTTGATTCTTCGATCAACAATTTATGCTGGATTTTCAAGTAACCAGAGGATTCTTACACTGCAAATTTAGAATCATACTTTCATTATTATTAGTAGCAGCAGTAGCTGGTTAGGTAGAAAATCTCTCGAAATCTTGGTTCGACTAAGACTAATCGTAGACTAAGTTAACTATACAAACTTAGCTTTTTACAAGCTTGAAATCGACTAGCTTAACACTCTATAATTTTGATGTTCTAATGACTCAATTTGTATTAGTAACTATCCTATCTTGATTTTATTAATAGAGGTAGCTGTACATTGCTCTAGACTACCTCTGAAAGAGTGGAATGAAAGATAGGTTGATTTTGAGTAGTAGAGAAGTATGAATCCAAGAATCGACTAGATAAACTATCAAGACTAGTCGTAGGTTTTTCGACTACCTAGTTTTCTCAAGTATAAATTTTTCGACTGACTAGTCGTAGATTTTGAGACTACCCAAGGTGTAAGATTCTTTGAATCTTGTAACAAACATACTTCATTAACACTCACCAACATACCAACAGGAGTGATAGTATTAGTTGAAAATAAGAGTAAATGATAAGAGTATAAAGCATAGGAGAGTGCATTGAAAATTAGAGTGTAAGGAGGGATTTTAACTTAGTGCGATATTAATAATAAACGACTAGTAGTCGGAGACTAAGACTAACTTAAAGACTAAAAAAACAGCGGTTGAATGAATCTTAGGTTTGAATAAAATAAGTCTCTTGACTTTGGGGGGAACATAAAGTACTCTGTGTTCTGGTTGCCAGTTAAGCTTATCAAACTTCTCCTCGACCTCTGCTAAACTGTACCAGTATCTGGTCAAAGGTTAGAGATAGAATTGCTTGATAAGATCTTTGATGACTGAGTTAGCTGTAGTCTTCTTAGAGTATGCTGCTGCATTTTCGACTAGCTACGACTTGGTAGTCCAGACAGAGTCGTAGTCTTTAGTCATGAACAGGTATACAATCATTGAGACTAAGGCGTAGACATCGACTAGTCGATCACCAGCAAAGAAACTCCTGTAGTCGGATAAAACATTAATGACCCATCATACTCAATCTACTTTTTAGATGCGAGTATTCTTGCATTCTCAAAGTTCCTTAGTCTTGCCTTGATAAGGTAGTCGTTGAGGACTATGTTATTGAAGCTTAGTCGGTGGTGTACGAATCCGATTGTATGCAGTTCTCTTAAACCATAAATGATTTGCTTCATGACTAGTCGATCCGAATGAGCACTGCGATTAGTCATCATATAGTAGTCGTAACTGAATTGAGGGATCAGGTACTGGAGTGCGATGTGATCGCTGCCTTTCAAGACCATCTCCAACTAAGTGATTCCATGAAGTTAGAGTTAGAAGGCAGTCTTAGTTATATCATACTCCCTTTGCAGCTACTCTGATTCAAGCTCCTCTTCAAGAAATCCTCTCAGTGCGAACAGCTTGTAGAATCTTCCGTCATGAAGCATAGTCCCATAAGGAGTACTAGTCATTTTTTAGAGAGGACTAGGCTTAGTCGCTTAGTCGTAGAGATATTTGAAGCAAGGAATGATAAAAGTATCATCGACTCTGTACTTATTTTATCCTTGCGATTGAGTCATCCACTTCATCCTCAGTGTCAGGTATCTCAATATCAACCTTTGGGTTAGTCTTCGAGCTTGTTTTAGCATTCACTCTCTACATCTTCTTTGGAGGTTCCTTGAGTTCCTCCTCTTAGTCATCACTCTCATTAGCCATCGACTAGTCTTCTTATTATTATTAAATTTAATCTCTTTTTACTTTAGATATTGAGGAGTGAAATCCTTGCGACTTTTGTTCCTGCTTCTACAATCCTTAGTCGCTCTGCTTGGATTTATTGTGAACCTCTTTGACATGACGATTGAGATTACTCTTATTATTAAAAACCTTGGAGCAGGTAGCGCATCAATACACAGTAGTCGCTGGTGCTGAAATCGCACTTTTGCCATCCTCGTTGTTTGACTCTGGTAAGTTATCTTTGATTTGTATATCTGATTGAAAGTTTATGGAGCTAGTATGAAACTGGATTTAGCTAGTGGTTGTAAAAGTTTGCAAAGTTCTAAGCATCGTTGTCAGCGATAGCCTAGTCGAACAGTTCCTCGTTCATGAATCTTATGTTTAAGACAAATGATTATAACTGTGGTTGATTAGATTGATTAATAGTTAAGTTAAATTTAAAAGTAAATAGTAGTAATCAAGACTTAATCACAAACCACCTTAATGAACAATGCCCCAAAACCCCAAAACCCCAATTCATGCTTAGTCTATGAGTTTATAGTGAATTGACACACGTTTATTAATGCGAAAATGCGACTAAGTGACTATTAATAAGGACTATAGTCGAAGACTAGGTTGATTGAGAGTAGTCGTGACTAGTCCTGAACATGAAAGTCAGAGTATACAACTACCCTTCACCATTGTTCATTTAGATGGTTTGTGATTAAGTCTTGATTACTACTATTAACTTTTAAATTTAACTTAACTATTAATCAATCTAATCAACCACAGTTATAATCATATGTCTTAAACTTAAGATTGAAGGAGGCGACTAAGTGCAGACTAGTATGACTAGGTAGTCCTTCGTAATGTAATTTTTTTGGTGTGTGTTTGGTTTTTTTTTTTTTTGATCATGACTTAGTCGTAGGTAGTCGAATGGTCGACTATCAATGTACATAGCACTAATACTAATAATGAATCTTCAAACCTTCAACACCCTCCACCATTGGTGGTTTATGGTGACTTGGAACAGTTTTCACTCATTGCAGGTAAGTATAGTTGCAATGATTAAAGTTGAATCAAATATCAACAGACTTATCATATGACTAGTTTCAAATTCAAATCACTCTATTATTATTAGTGTTAACTCTTGTCATTTAGATGAGAGTAGTCAAACTCAAACCACAGATCGACTTTGAAACCTTCCTACTCATACGATATGGCAACTGAAATCCAACATCTAATCTACGACCACTGGTGAATCTGAGTGCAATAGCAAAGTTCTTTGGTGTCTCAATACACAAATGTTGTCAAGCTGCACAGGTAGTCGAAGTAATTTTTCAGGAATGGGTTATCGACTAAGACTAGTCGTGAGATTAAATCAACCTTAGTCATATTAACTTCCTCATCAGCAGTGAAACACTGCACACTCAAGCAGGAATGAGTTTGAGAGAGAGGTGTATAATGTTCCACAGGTAGTTCCCAGAAATGCGAATCAGTGTCACTCACTTGAGGAGACTATACAAGAGCGCTTAAGTAAGATTCAAGAGCATACGACTAAGGAAGGAGGTGGAGCTAGTCGATCCACAAAGACTAGCTAGTCTTAAAATCGAAATGAAGACTAAGTATATGAGAGAGCTGCAACTGGGATCGAAGATCATATTCATTGATGAGACTGTATTCACTTCCTCAACTCGCCTCAATAGAACCTGGGCACCTTATGGAGAGAATATAAGATTCCCAGACAAGAGACATGACTTCGGAGTGTTTGCGCTTCTTGACGCTATATCAACTGACAAGGGACTCGAAGACTACATTATTAATAAGGGATCAATTAAGTAGGACTAGTTCATTCTATTCATGCAGCATTGAAAGAGAAGTATAAGGATCGTCGACTAGCCATATTCATGGATAACCTGCAGGTACACAAGTCAATCCTTGCAAAGAAGGAGTATGAGCGACTGGATATCATCCCCATATACAGTATCCCTTACTCCCCTGAGTATAATGGAATCGAGAGCACCTTCTTTACTATCAAGCAGAGCTACAAGAAAGAGATGCTTAGTATACTACTGAAGGGACTACGACTAGACATAAAATTACTTATAGAGAAGTCGATCTAGTCAGTCGACTAAGACTACATTAGAAATTAAGCCAAATATGGCGAGACGACAGATTATGAGTATTAAGTTATGATTAGTTTAATTTAAATCACATTCCAGTTATCATCATGCTCTTGTTAGGTGTTCTCTGTTATTGTTCCATCATGAGCATACTGCCGTCTGGCATCCTCTTTCTCTTAGTCACGTTCGAGAAGCGATTCTAGTCTTAGTCGTGAGGTATGATACGATTGCTTAGTCGTTTACCTAACTCATACTATTTATGATCTATCTTCTCTCTGACTGTTCTTGCATTCTGCTTCATTAGATAGATAGCCTTGCCAGTTTCTCTACATAAGTTAGTCATAGAAATCTTACTTGAAACGAAAGGATGCTTCATGAGCTCATCCAACCAGTCGTCAGAGATCTCGATCTTATCAGTCTCGATCTAGTCTTACCCCTTATTTTACCTCACAGTATTAGCATGGTCGATGATTTGCCTTAGGTAGTTTGATTTGACTGTTCCCAGAACACCAAAGAAAAAGTCTCTATCTGGTAGTTTACCTGAGTTCATCTCAAGTTCTGGAAGGTACTGCGATACGACTTCATCACCCATAACATCATGGTAGAGATTCTTGACTGAGAGCTCTTGGTAGTGAGGCACGACCATTCTATTAACCTGGTTTTACCTAAGAGACTTCTTGGTATTATTTAGTAATGTTTTCAGGAAGGCCACCTTAGTCGAAGCCAGTGGTGGCAGAAAGATGTTCACTATACAAAGTAAGGAACAGCACTTGAATCTTACAGTGAGTGGTTAGGTACTTGTAGAGGTCTTACTTCGATCTGAATCTACCCATAAGCTCCTCGCTTATTACTAATCGATTCGACTACCCGAATGATTCCATGACTAGTTTAGTAGTCGGACTATATTAATAAATGACTAGCTAGTCGAAAATTATTCTGATCCTAGTCCTCTAGTCGTTGAACCACTTCTCTAGTCTTTTAAAGATTCTAAAATAACTCTTGAATCCCCTTACTCAGACTGTAACAAACATCACTTTCAGCTTTCCCCAAGAGCAACATCAAATCCAGTGGTCCTCTGCAAATTCCTGGAGATTTAGACCTAGACTTGAGAGGTTTTAGATTTTTTGAGGTTAGTAAAAAACTAGTCCATCAGAATCATAAATGGAAAACAAATTTTCCAAAAACACCAGATCCGTCTTAGTCGTTCTTGATTCTTCGATCAACAATTTATGCTGGATTTTCAAGTAACCAGAGGATTCTTACACTGCAAAATTTAGAATCATACTTTCATTATTATTAGTAGCTGCAGTAGCTGGTTAGGTAGAAAATCTCTCGAAATCTTGGTTCGACTAAGACTAATCGTAGACTAAGTTAACTATACAAACTTAGCTTTTTACAAGCTTGAAATCGACTAGCTTAACACTCTATAATTTTGATGTTCTAATGACTCAATTTGTATTAGTAACTATCCTATCTTGATTTTATTAATAGAGGTAGCTGTACATTGCTCTAGACTACCTCTGAAAGAGTGGAATGAAAGTATAGGTTGATTTTGAGTAGTAGAGAAGTATGAATCCAAGAATCGACTAGATAAACTATCAAGACTAGTCGTAGGTTTTTCGACTACCTAGTTTTCTCAAGTATAAATTTTTCGACTGACTAGTCGTAGATTTTGAGACTACCCAAGGTGTAAGATTCTTTGAATCTTGTAACAAACATCACTTCATTAACACTCACCAACATACCAACAGGAGTGATAGTATTAGTTGAAAATAAGAGTAAATGATAAGAGTATAAAGCATAGGAGAGTGCATTGAAAATTAGAGTGTAAGGAGGGATTTTAACTTAGTGCGATATTAATAATAAACGACTAGGTAGTCGGAGACCAAGATTAACTTAAAGACTAAAAAAACTGCGGTTGAATGAATCTTAGGTTTGAATCAAATAAGTCTCTTGACTTTGGGAGGAACATAAAGTACTCTGTGTTCTGGTTGCCAGTTAAGCTTATCAAACTTCTCCTCGACCTCTGCTAAACTGTACCAGTATCTGGTCCAAGGTTAGAGATAGAATTGCTTGATAAGATCTTTGATGACTGCATTAGCTGAAGTCTTCTTAGAGTATGCTGCTGCATTTTCGACTAGCTACGACTAGGTAGTCCAGACAGAGTCGTAGTCTTTAGTCATGAACAGGTATACAATCATAGAGACTAAGGCGTAGACATCGACTAGTCGATCACCAGCAAAGAAGACTCCTGTAGTCGGATAAAACATTAATGACCCATCATACTCAATCTACTTTTTAGATGCGAGTACTCTTGCATTCTCAAAGTTCCTTAGTCTTGCCTTGATAGGGTAGTCGTTGAGGACTATATTATTGAAGCTTAGTCGGTGGTGTACGAATCCGATTGTATGCAGTTCTCTTAAACCATATATGATTTGCTTCATGACTAGTCGATCCGAATGAGCACTGCGATTAGTCATCATATAGTAGTCGTAACTGAATTGAGGGATCAGGTACTGGAGTGCGATGTGATCACTGCCTTTCAAGACCATCTCCAACTAAGTGATTCCATGAAGTTAGAGTTAGAAGGCAGTCTTAGTTATATCATACTCCCTTTGCAGCTACTCTGATTCAAGCTCCTCTTCAAGAAAACCTCTCAGTGCGAACAGCTTGTAAAATCTTCCGTCATGAAGCATAGTCCCATAAGGAGCACTAGTCATTTTTTAGAGAGGACTAGGCTTAGTCGCTTAGTCGTAGAGATATTTGAAAGCAAGGAATGATAAAAGTATCATCGACTCTGTACTTATTTATCCTTGCGATTGAGTCATCCACTTCATCCTCAGTGTCAGGTATCTCAATATCAACCTTTGGGTTAGTCTTCGAGCTTGTTTTAGCATTCACTCTCTACATCTTCTTTGGAGGTTCCTTGAGTTCCTCCTCTTAGTCATCACTCTCATTAGCCATCGACTAGTCTTCTTATTATTATTAAATTTAATCTCTTTTTACTTTAGATATTGCGGAGTGAAATCCTTGCGACATTTGTTCCTGCTTCTACAATCCTTAGTCGCTCTGCTTGGATTTATTGTGAACCTCTTTGACATGACGACTGAGATTGCTCTTATTATTAAAAACCTTGGAGCAGGTAGCGCATCAATACACAGTAGTGGCTGGTGCTGAAATCGCACTCTTGTCATCCTCGTTGTTTGACTCTGGTAAGTTATCTTTGATTTGTATATCGATTGAAAGTTTATGGAGCTAGTATGAAACTCTTGATTTAGCTGGTGGTTGTAAAAGTTTGCAAAGTTCTAAGCATCGTTGTCAGCGATAGCCTAGTCAAACAGTTCCTCGTTGATGAATCTTAAGTTTAAGACAAATGATTATAACTGTGGTTGATTAGATTGATTAATAGTTAAGTTAAATTTAAAAGTTAATAGTAGTAATCAAGACTTAATCACAAACCACCCATTTGAACAATGGTGAAGGGTAGTTGTATACTCTGACTTTCATGCTCAGACTAGTCACGACTACTCTCAATCAACCTAGTCTTCGACTATAGTCCTTATTAATAGTCACTTAGTCGCATTTTCGCATTAATGAACGTGTGTCAATTCACTATCAACTCATAGACTAAGCATGAATTGGGGTTTTGGGGTTTTGGGGTAATGGTGAAGGGTAGTTGTATACTCTGACTTTCATGATCAGACTAGTCACGACTACTCTCAATCAACCTAGTCTTCGACTAAAGTCCTTATTAATAGTCGCTTAGTCGCATTTTCGCATTAATAAACGTGTGTCAATTCACTATCAACTCATAGACTAAGCATGAATTGGGGTTTTGGGTTTTTGGGTAGATGATCTCAGGTGCCATCCAAAATGGTGAACCAATGACGCACTTTGTTAAACCTTCTGGGTTATTATCGAATGTCTAGATAATTTTCTTGCTTGCACCAAAGTCTGATTTCTTAATTGTACCCATGTTGTCAACCAGTACGTTTGCACATTTTAAGTCTCTATGAATTATATCGTTAGCGTGAAGATATTAAAGACCTTGTAACATTTAACTAGTGTAAATTTTGACGAGACACTCGTCAAATTCTTTGAATTAATCAAGCAACTGAAGAATTGAACATCCTGGTACAAATTCGA
>ARYC01020984.1:0-10041 GCA_000711775.1 Oxytricha trifallax
AGAATCTTCCGTCATGAAGCATAGTCCCATAAGGAGCACTAGTCATTTTTTAGAGAGGACTAGGCTTAGTCGCTTAATCGTAGAGATATTTGAAGCAAGGAATGATAAAAGTATCATCGACTCTGTACTAATTTATCCTTGCGATTGAGTCATCCACTTCATCCTCAGTGTCAGGGATCTCAATATCAACCTTTGAGTTAGTCTTCGAGCTTGTTTTTGACATTCACTCTCTACCTCTTCTTTGGAGGTTCCTTGAGTTCCTCCTCTTAGTCATCACTCTCATTAGCCATCGACTAGTCTTCTTATTATTATTAAATTTAATCTCTTTTTACTTTAGATATTGCGGAGTGAAATCCTTGCGACTTTTGTTCCTGCTTCTACAATCCTTAGTCGCTCTGCTCGGATTTATTGTGAACCTCTTTGACATGACGATTGAGATTGCTCTTATTATTAAAAACCTTGGAGCAGGTAGCGCATCAATACACAGTAGTCGCTGGTGCTGAAATCGCACTCTTGCCATCCTCGTTGTTTGACTCTGTTAAGTTATCTTTGATTTGTTTATCTGATTGAAAGTTTATGGAGCTATTATGAAACTCTGGATTTAGCTGGTGGTTGTAAAATTTTGCAAAGTTCTAAGCATCGTTGTCAGCGATAGCCTAGTCGAACAGTTCCTCGTTCATGAATCTTAAGTTTAAGACAAATGATTATAACTGTGGTTGATTAGATTGATTAATAGTTAAGTTAAATTTAAAAGTTAATAGTAGTAATCAAGACTTAATCACAAACCCCCTAAATGAACAATACCCCAAAACCCCAAAACCCCAATTCATGCTTAGTCTATGAGTTGATAGTGAATTGACACACGTTTATTAATGCGAAAATGCGACTAAGCGACTATTAATAAAGACTATAGTCGAAGACTAGGTTGATTGAGAGTAGTCGTGACTAGTCTGAACATGAAAGTCAGAGTATACAACTAACCTTCACCATTGTTCATTTAGGTGGTTTGTGATTAAGTCTTGATTACTACTATTAACTTTTAAATTTAACTTAACTATTAATCAATCTAATCAACCACAGTTATAATCATTTGTCTTAAACTTAAGATTGAATGAGCCGACTAAGTGCAGACTAGTATGACTAGGTAGTCTTGTAAGTATATCGATCATGACTTAGTCGTAGGTAGTCGTAAGGTCGACTATCAATGTACATAGCACTAATACTAATAATGAATCTTCAAACCATCAACACCCTCCACCATTGGTGGTTTATGGTGACTTGGAACAGCTTTCACTCATTGCAGGTAAGTATAGTTGCAATGATTAAAGTTGAATCAAATATCAACAGACTTATCATATGACTAGTTTCAAATTCAAATCACTCTATTATTATTAGTGTTAACTCTTGTCATTTAGATGAGAGTAGTCAAACTCAAACCACAGATCGACTTTGAAACCTTCCTACTCATACGATATGGCAACTGAAATCCAACATCTAATCTACGACCACTGGTGAATCTGAGTGCAATAGCAAAGTTCTTTTGGGGTCTCATACACAAATGTTGTCAAGCTGCACAGGTAGTCGAAGTAATTTTTCAGGAATGGGTTATCGACTAAGACTAGTCGTGAGATTAAATCAACCTTAGTCATATTAACTTCCTCACCAGCAGTGAAACACTGCACACTCAAGCAGGAATGAGTTTGAGAGAGAGGTGTATAATGTTCCACAGGTAGTTCCAGAAGTGCGAATCAGTGTCACTCACTTGAGGAGACTATACAAGCGCGCTTAAGTAAGATTCAAGAGCATACGACAAAGGAAGGAGGTGGAGCTAGTCGATCCACAAAGACTAGCTAGTCTTAAAATCGAAATGAAGACTAAGTATATGAGAGAGCTGTAACTGGGATCGAAGATCATATTCATTGATGAGACTGTATTCACTTCCTCAACTCGCCTCAATAGAACCTGGGCACCTTATGGAGAGAATATAAGATTCCCAGACAAGAGACATGACTTCGGAGTGTTTGCGCTTCTTGGCGCTATATCAACTGACAAGGGATTCGAAGACTACATTATTAATAAGGGATCAATTAAGTAGGACTAGTTCATTCTATTCATGCAGCAGTTGAAAGAGAAGTATAAGGATCCTCGACTAGCCATATTCATGGATAACCTGCAGGTACACAAGTCAATCCTTGTAAAGAAGGAGTATGAGCGACTGGATATCATCCCCATATACAGTATCCCTTACTCCCCTGAGTATAATGGAATCGAGAGCACCTTCTTTACAAACAAGCAGAGCTACAAGAAAGAGATGCTAAGTATACTACTGAAGGGATTACGACTAGACATCAAATTACTTATAGAGAAGTCGATTTAGTCGGTCGACTAAGACTACATTAGAAATTAAGCCAAATATGGCGAGACACAGATTATGAGTATTAAGTTATGATTAGTTTAATTTAAATCACATTCCAGTTATCATCATGCTCTTGTTAGGTGTTCTCTGTTATTGTTCCATCATGAGCATGCTGCCGTCTGGCATCCTCTTTCTCTTAGTCACGTTCGAGAAACGATTCTAGTCTTAGTCGTGAGGTATGATGCGATTGCTTAGTCGTTTACCTAACTCATACTATTTATGATCTATCTTCTCTCTGACTGCTCTTGCATTCTGCTTCATTAGATAGATAGCCTTGGCAGGTTTCTCTACATAAGTTAGTCATAGAAATCTTACTTGAAACGAAAGGATGCTTCATGAGCTCATCCAACCAGTCGTCAGAGATCTCGATCTTATCAGTCTCGTTCTAGTCTTACCCCTTATTATACCTCACAGTATTAGCATGGTCGATGATATGCCTTAGGTAGTCTGCTTTGACTGTTCCCAGAACACCAAAGAAAAAGTCTCTATCTGGTAGTTTACCTGAGTTCAACTCAAGTTCTAGAAGGTACTGCGATACGACTTCATCACCCATAACATCCTGGTAGAGATTCTTGACTGAGAGCTCTAGGTAGTGAGGCACGACCATTCTATTAACCTGGTTTTACCTGAGAGACTTCTTGGTATTATTTAGTAATGTTTTCAGGAAGGCCACCTTAATCGAAGCCAGTGGTGGCAGAAAGATGTTCACTATACAAAGTAAGGAAACAGCACTTGAATCTTACAGTGAGTGGTTAGGTACTTGTAGAGGTCTTACTTCGATCTGAATCTACCCATAAGCTCCTCGCTTCTTACATATCGATTCGACTACCCGAATGATTCCATGACTAGTTTAGTAGTCGTACTATATTAATAAATGACTAGCTAGTCGAAAATTATTCTGATCTTAGTTCTCTAGTCGTTGAACCACTTCTCTAGTCTTTTAAAGATTCTAAAATAACTCTTGAATCCCCTTACTCAGACTGTAACAAACATCACTCAACTTTTAAGCTAAAGAGTGTCCACCTAGAGCAACATCAAATCCAGTGGTCCTCTGCAAATTCCAGGAGATTTAGACCTCGACTAGAGAGGTTTTAGATTTTTTGAGGTTAGTAAAAAAACTAGTCGATCAGAATCATAAATGGACAACAAATTTTCCAAAAACACCAGATCCGTCTTAGTCGTACTTGATTCTTCGATCAACAATTTATGCTGGATTTTCAAGTAACCAGAGGATTCTTACACTGCAAACTTTAGAATCATACTTTCATTATTATTAGTAGCAGCAGTTGCTGGATAGGTAGAAAATCTCTCGAAATCTTGGTTCGACTAAGACTAGTCAAAGACTAAGTTAACTATACAAACTTAGCTTTTTACAAGATTGAAATCGACTAGCTTAACACTCTAATTTTGATGTTCTTATGACTCGATTTGTATTAGTAACTATCCTTTCTTGATTTTATTAATAGAGGTAGCTGTACATTATTCAAGACTACCTCTGAAAGAGTGGAATGAATGTGTATGTTGATCTTGAGTAGTAGAGAAGTATGAATCCAAGAATCGACTAGATAAATTATCAAGACTAGTCGTAGGTGTTTCGACTACTTAGTCTTCTCAGTATAAATTTTTCGACTGACTAGTCGTAGATTTTGAGACTACCCAAGGTGTAAGATTCTTTGAATCTTGTAACAAACATCACTTCATTAACACTGACCAACATACCAGCAGGAGTGATAGTATTAGTTGAAAATAAGAGTAAATGATAAGAGTATAAAGCATAGGAGAGTGCATTGAAAATTAGAGTGTAAGGAGGGATTTTAACTTAGTGCGATATTAATAATAAACGACTAGGTAGTCGGAGACCAAGATTAACTTAAAGACTAAAAAAACTGCTGTTGAATGGATCTTAGGTTTGAATCAAATAAGTCTCTTGACTTTGGGGGGAACATAAAGTACTCTGTGTTCTGGTTGCCAGTTAAGCTTATCAAAATTCTCCTCGACCTCTGCTAAACTGTACCAGTATCAGGTCTAAGGTTAGAGATAGAATTGCTTGATAAGATCTTTGATGACTGCGTTAGCTGTAGTCTTCTTAGAGTATGCTGCTGCATTTTCGACTAGCTACGACTAGGTAGTCCAGACAGAGTCGTAGTCTTTAGTCATGAGCAGGTATACAATCATTGAGACTAAGGCGTAAACATCGACAAGTCGATCACCAGCAAAGAAGACTTCTGTAGTCGGATAAAACATTAATGACCCATCATACTCAATCTACTTTTTAGATGCGAGTACTCTTGCATTCTCAAAGTTCCTTAGTCTTGCCTTGATAGAGTAGTCGTTGAGGACTATGTTATTGAAGCTTAGTCGGTGGTGTACGAATCCGATTGTATGCAGTTCTCTTAAACCATATATGATTTGCTTCATGACTAGTCGATCCGAATGAGCACTGCGATTAGTCATCATATAGTAGTCGTAACTGAATTGAGGGATCAGGTACTGGAGTGCGATGTGATCACTGCCTTTCAAGACCATCTCCAACTAAGTGATTCCATGAAGTTAGAGTTAGAAGGCAGTCTTAGTTATATCATACTCCCTTTGCAGCTACTCTGATTCAAGCTCCTCTTCAAGAAAACCTCTCAGTGCGAACAGCTTGTAAAATCTTCCGTCATGAAGCATAGTCCCATAAGGAGCACTAGTCATTTTTTAGAGAGGACTAGGCTTAGTCGCTTAGTCGTAGAGATATTTGAAGCAAGGAATGATAAAAGTATCATCGATTCTGTACTTATTTATCCTTGCGATTGAGTCATCCACTTCATCCTCAGTGTCAGGGATCTCAATATCAACCTTTGGGTTAGACTTCGAGCTTGTTTTAGCATTCACTCTCTACCTCTTCTTTGGAGGTTCCTTGAGTTCCTCCTCTTAGTCATCACTCTCATTAGCCATCGACTAGTCTTCTTATTATTATTAAATTTAATCTCTTTTTACTTTAGATATTGCGGAGTGAAATCCTTGCGACTTTTGTTCCTGCTTCTACAATCCTTAGTCGCTCTGCTCGGATTTATTGTGAACCTCTTTGACATGACGATTGAGATTGCTCTTATTATTAAAAACCTTGGAACAGGTAGCGCATCAATACACAGTAGTCGCTGGTGCTGAAATCGCACTCTTGTCATCCTCGTTGTTTGACTCTGGTAAGTTATCTTTGATTTGTATATCTGATTGAAAGTTTATGGAGCTAGTATGAAACTCTGGATTTAGCTGGTGGTTGTAAAAATTTGCAAAGTTCTAAGCATCGTTGTCAGCGATAGCCTAGTCGAACAGTTCCTCGTTCATGAATCTTAAGTTTAAGACAAATGATTATAACTGTGGTTGATTAGATTGATTAATAGTTAAGTTAAATTTAAAAGTTAATAGTAGTAATCAAGACTTAATCACAAACCACCTAAATGAACAATGGTGAAGGGTAGTTGTATACTCTGACTTTCATGTTCAGACTAGGCACGACTACTCTCAATCAACCTAGTCTTCGACTATAGTCCTTATTAATAGTCGCTTAGTCGCATTTTCGCATTAATAAACGTGTGTCAATTCACTATCAACTCATAGACTAAGCATGAATTGGGGTTTTGGGGTTTTGGGGTAATGGTGAAGGGTAGTTGTATACTCTGACTTTCATGATCAGACTAGTCACGACTACTCTCAATCAACCTAGTCTTCGACTAAAGTCCTTATTAATAGTCGCTTAGTCGCATTTTCGCATTAATAAACGTGTGTCAATTCACTATCAACTCATAGACTAAGCATGAATTGGGGTTTTGGAGTTTTGGGTTGTAATGATGCTCAAGGTGCCAGCCATCCAAAACGGTGAACCAATGACGCTCTTTGTTAAACCTTCTGGGTTATTATCGAATGTCTAGATAATTTTCTTGCTTGCACCAAAGTCTGATAGCTTAATTGTACCCATGTTGTCAACCAGTACGTTTGCACATTTTAAGTCTCTATGAATTATATCGTTAGCGTGAAGATATTAAAGACCTTGTAACATTTAACTAGTGTAGATTTTGACGAGACGCTCGTCAAATTCTTTGAATTTATCAAGCAACTGAAGAATTGAACCTCCTGGTACAAATTCGAGTAAGATATTAAACTTTATACCTCAATTGATAAAATTTGAGAAATAGTTAGGAAATGTATTTAAAGATATCAACACATTGATTGTCATCACTGATTTCAGTACCAAAATAGTGAAAAATATTTCGATGGTTTAGGGTTCTTAGCATTTACAAATAAATAATGTTGATTGATTTAAGCCGCCAAGGTAACTTTATTTATAAACCACAACTACCTTTTAAATTAATAAATTTGAATCTCAATCTTGATCTCATTAAGCTCTTTGATCATATCCTTTTTTATTTGTTTGAATCAGAAAACTTAATATATTTCACAGCTAGTAACTGCCCTGTATACATATCGAGCACTTAATATACCTATCCATAAGCCCCTTGTCCTATCATATTTCCCTTAGAATATTGGATTTTCTCGCCGTCCTCTCTGCCATCAATATATTATTCTTAAATTAGATGACTTATTTGTCTGGAATAGTTATCTGAAATTATTGAGTCCATGTGTTCACATTTATACCCAACTCTTATAAAAAGAAAAGTTTAGATTATATTTACAAATTTCTGTTTTTTATGACTCTATAAGTAAAGATTTAAAAACTAATTCATATGAAATTTTAAACATACTCCTGAAACTGAATCTAAATTTTATATGCTAAGTTTTTTGTTATGTTTAGCAGGACTTTGCATGCGAGTTGATATTTGACTAAAAACACTTCCCTACTTTAAGTTTATTATAATTAAACTTAAAATATTCAGAATTTATAGTCTATATATTGTTTCTATTATAAATTAAATCCTATTTAAGTACTTAGATTAGTTGTAGTTATTATTTCCAGTTATTACAGAAAGTTAATGATAATATTGCTGATAATTATTGCTCAATTAATGACTTAATTAGTTTGGGTCGATTTGTGGTTGGATATATGTCTTTTAATGCATTATTTATTATTATTAAAGCTATTATTGCAGTTGTTATGGATTCATCTTTTGGTTATATTGCTTAAATACTTATCAAAATATGTAAACAAGTAATAATTCATACAAGTCAAGTAAGTTGTACTTTCCTTTAATTATTATTGCATATTCTAACTTTAATATTTATTTTTTTGTTAATATTTGAATTTTATTTATTTTCATGGCCTGACAATCTTTTAAATAATTGTCAGGCCCCCATTTTTTTTTAATGGTTTTAAGTATAATCATTACCAATGATTTTAAATTTATTCTTTGATTTTTAATATAATTGCTTTTCTTATTATTGTATTTTTTACTCTTAGTTTCCTTTTCAGTATTGTTAATTCCTTTTGGTTTTAGATAAAGTCCAAATGGCTTTTATAGGGTGCCTATTTGAATATCTTATATGATATTGATGGACCCTTTATATTTAATAGGGATACTTAGAACAATGTTCTAAATCCTTTTCTATATCTCTTATTTACTTTTGGAACCTAATATCTAAAATTACCTCGCCTGACAATTATTTAAAAGATTGTCAGGCCTGACAATTATTTTAAAGGTTGTCAGGCCAGATCAATAAATTACAGACTTATAGACTTCTTAACAACAGCATCTTGACATATTTCTTAGAATTCACAATTCCTGATTGAAAATATTTTAAGTTTCAACAAAGTTCAACTAGCTTCAACAGAAGCCATTGGTAAGTATAAGAATTTGAACAAGAAAGACTTTATTTAACTTGACTTTTATGAAATCCACAATCTATGAGTTAGTTTATCTTTTAATTTAAAAATTCATCATAGTAATATTGTTGAATGACTTATCTTACTTATTTGTTAGACACTGACTTAAGTGGACTTGGATTATTAACAATTTTAGTCACTTAGGGTGTAGAGATGGGATGATTGCTAAAATTAGAAATTTCACTGCTCACTTGACTCTAGTTTTGATTATTGTTAGGATCCAAAGGAGTAACTTATATCATAGTAGAACTGACTCTCCTGTGATTCTCGCCTTTTTTATTATTAGTTTTTACGTTTAGCTATGTATTTGATAATCCAGCAATACCATCTTGAATTTAGTCTGCCATTGCAGGCCTATTTAAACTTTTGCCTCCATTTCTGCTCTGTAGCTTCAAAGTTATCATAGTTTTTATTAGAGAAGGCTATTTTGCTGTTTATCAGGGGATATTATATTCAAATTACTAGGGTCATTAAAATTAAAGCTAATAATATTGATTCAAACAAAAATTTTCATTAAGAAACTTTAATATGAAAATATTATAAAAAGTCATTAAAGTTACTATTTGATACTGAAAACTACTAATTTTAAAATTATTAGTTGTTTAAGGATAGGTTTTTTGGGGTTATAGCTGCAGATTAAATGATATTGATTTACAGGAATCTGAATGTTGAGATATAATAATTTTTAATTAAATATTATTGAATTTAAATTAATAATATGCAGGAAAATTTGAGAAAAAATGAATTGCAATTCATCAATTTGTTATTTTAATTAGAATAAATTTAATATTGTATGATTATTGCATATGATGGTATTTAATTATATTTATAAAAGTAAGATGCTTCGTGATAAATGAAGAATTATAATGCATTTATATATTTACTTAGGAGTAAATCAATATTAATTAAAAATATTGCTCTACTTTCAAAATTTAAAATATATATTCATGAACCTTTTAATGTTATTAATAAAAAATAAGTAGCCTTATTTTAAGTAAAGAGGTTGAAAGTTAAAGTTTTTCTTAAAAATTAATAAAAATGTTTTACTTTAATAGTTAAATATTAATTGAGATTAGGATGATATTGTTGTGGTGTCTATGGATTCAATTATTATGGATGCTGTTATGTTTGATTTAATTATTATTATTGCTGTTATTGCATTTATTATTAATCAATATATTCAGAATATGGCTGGTAACTCTCAGTTGCAAATTATGGAGTTTGAAAGTTTGTTACGTTTCTTGTTTGATTTGTAATTTCTGCAATCAAAGCGATGGCAACAGTTGCTCTTAAGCCAATTTTTTTCACTCTTTTTTACCTGTTTTATATATTGATAAAGATTTATTCGGGCTGTTTGGGTTGTTAGTTTAAAAATAACTAAATTCAAGTCAAAATAATTGAAATTAATGTGTTTTTTTTATATTAATGTTAGTTAGAGATAAATTGTTTTTACTTATATAAGGTTATTAATGATCACTCCCACTTTGAAAAGCAGATGACTTATTCAGAGTAAAATAATAAAATAATATAATAATAGATAAGCGTATTATGAACATTAGTGTAAGCTTGTGTTGAATCTTCAATAGATTTCTTGGTTAGTATTATCAAATTGTCTTTTCCATCTTTATATCCTTGTTTTAAAGTGTAAATAATATTATAAATTTTCCATATTTATGTTAATTTTTTCATGATAAAAAGTAAATTTATTTTTACTTGTAAATTGTTGGAATCTTTGAATTCTATTTTAGGGTTTAATAAATAATTATTGAAATTTTGCTTCTTAATATGAATCCTTTTTTATTAGATT
>ARYC01020985.1:0-28081 GCA_000711775.1 Oxytricha trifallax
TCTTAACACTCATAATTCTTCTCTCATACTCTAAGAACTTCCCTTGAAACTTGTAGGCTTGCAAAGCTCTCATATAAGCTCTCAGTTATAGAGGCAGTTTTATAATTTTAAATTCAAATTTAAATATGAGCACTAACATTTTAAGAAAAACAACAGCACTTCCATCAAACTAAACGAGACTTACCTTTGGCAGCAATAAAAAGTGTGATAGCTGTCAAATGAACTCTCATAAAGAACTACCAGAGCTATCACTTGAGGTCTCTGTTATTAAAATAGAAATTAATAATAGAAAATAAATGGCAAACAAGTGTGTGGGAGACAGAGAGGAGGAGAAAGGTATAAATGAAATTCCTATACAAACTAAAGAAGTAGAAGTATACTTTTGTCAGAAGTGTGAGAGAGACTTCGCTCATAAATCTAGTTGGTATAGGCATATGAAAGAGCTAGAGAAGCAAAGCCAACAGTATACTTAAAGCACGATAAAATCGACGGAAAGTATGATTGCTTCGAGTGCCATAAGCAGTATGCTCATACTAGAGATTTAAGAAGCATCTTTTAAAAGCTCACAAGAAAGATTTAGAGATTGAAAAGCATGAAGATGAATTGAAGCTACTTAACAAAAGAAAAGCAAGAGAATCTTCGAAAACGGCAGAGCTCGAACAAGCTAGTGAATCAGAACATGTGAGGAAATCACGCAACCTACTAGCATCTGAAATCACAAAGATTATGATTAAAATTCAATATAAAAAGATTCCAGTTCTTGCCTAAGTTGACCTAGACACTTCACTTTAAAGCTACCTTATATTAGAAAATTCCTTTGATAAGAAAGTTATCATGATCATCAGTATGCATACAAGGTGTACCCCTTCAACTATCTCTTAAGTGATAATAAATATTAGATGGAGTTCACAAATGAGTATCAAGTACACACTCAGCAAAGTTTAAAGAGTGTAGTTACTTAATCAAGCTAGATGCTGTTCTCCTTGCCAAGGATCATGTTGCTTTCAGACTCCCACTCTATGAAATGACCCTCAGAGATTTTATTACTGATCAAAGGAATCATAAGTAGCTTGCTTAGATAGCAACTTAAACCTTACAAGGTATAAAAGTGCTACATAAGTTAGGCTTTGTTCATAGAGATTTGAAACCTGAGAATATTATGATAAACTTCTCACCTGTAAGAGTGACAATTGTTGACTTCAACAGAGCATTAAGGGTAGAAGTATCAAGGCTAGGAAGTGTTATGGGAACTCCAGGCTATTATCCTGAAAGATGCTAAGTAAAGAATCAAGTAATTTATAGACAACCAGAGTATCTCAATCATTAAAATAAATGGCAGAATCAATAATCTTAAAACCAAACTCTAGATCAGACATAACATTAGAGAAGATAGAGATGTGGTTAAATAAAATAAACTTCAGACCTCTCCCACATAATCCAAAAGTGCATTTTGAGTGATTAAATTAAATACATTTACTATAAATTTCACATTAAAAACTATTAATAACCCCAACCCCTAACAAATTCCCTACAAATCAAAGCACTTATAAACCTCATTAAGGGGTTTTGGGGTTTTGATTAATCAAATCAATGTACCTCTCAACTATTCTCGCTCTAGGCTCACTACAAACTCTTTCAATTGAGTTTATTATTAGGTCAATGTGTTACCTAGCAGTAAATTTGAAGTCATTATTAATTAGGTTTAACTTGTAAACTTGCTTGACTTTAGAAAAAAATCTCTTCAATGCAATGGAACTCAGAGGATTATGTATAGTGCGTTAAAGACGCAAATCTACCCATAGCTTCATATAAGTTCCTAAACGATTTTATTATGGTTAAGCAGCATGTTGTCCCAGATTATTTCAACATCAATTCCAGGATTCCTTGCTCTTATTTTCTCCAGCATGTCTAGACTGTCGGTAGTATTGATTGAAAAAGGCTTCACACTATGTGGCTCTCCAATCCACATTCCTTGCTCACCCAACAATCGCAGCGAATGTTTTAAGAGTCATCCCGTGCTTTTAACTTGTACAATTTTGGTATAATGGAGCCCATGTAGACATAGTAGATTAAAAAGGTTTGATATAATTTCGTATATATATATATACTACTTACTTTCTAAGGGAGAGTTATTATTCTAACACTAAAAAACTTGAGATCCTCTATTAAACAAATCTATTTTCTTGGTGGGTTGTCATTTTTTTCCTTACCTTCATAACTTTGTTCTTAATTTTATTTTTTTATAGATGACCATTAGCTTGGAAACAGCAAGCGTATAACTATAGTCTTTGTTGTTCAGTTATATAGCTCGAGATTGAAGAGACAGTCTCTTTTATGACTCAAATACCTTTCAGGAAATATTATCATCAATGAATGCTTCTGAGTATTCTTGCATTTTATTTAAAAGTAGCACATGGCTATGGGGCTCGAGTTCTTGTTGTTTTGCGATAAACTAGCAGACTAAAGACAATGGCACTCCTAATATTTTGGATTTTTAACTTAAAGCTTGCTTGCCGCTTGAAGTTAGTTTTCGGAGATTGAGAGGTATCTTAAAACAAAACCATACTTTACGAGTCTATTTTGCAATTTTTAAACTTTTTCTATCATTTTTTATAGACTTTTCTTTCTGTATTTCTAATTAATATATTACGCTTTATATAGAATATTTTATGAATAATTTAATTAAAAACGAACAAATAGAATAATAAAAATGATTATGGGATACATTGAACATCAGAAGAAACTGAAAAAGCAATTTAAGGTAAAGAAAATTAAGTAGAAGATCATTACAGTGGTAAAAATATGAATATTTTTCATATGTAATATGAAATTCAAACGACCAAGATATTGCAAATTATGCTTATATTGAAATAAAATACAGTATATTGAATTCTATAATAATTATATTCACTTCTTAATTATTATAGTCAATAGTAAGAATACTGTAATTGATCAATGAAATAAGTTTGTTACATAAATATGTTTTAAATATAATAAAAATGATAAAAAATAAATTACTGCGGTAAACATATAAAATACAGTTAAAATTGAAATTTCCACAATATGTTTAAAAATAAGAATTGATACAAAGAGTTTCATATCATTTATGTTAAAATTTTGAATGAAAGGTGCTTATAATTATATAATAAATATAATTAAATAATTTTAATTAAATTAAAAAATAAATATTGTTTTAGCTTTAAATCAAAAGAAAAATATGAATAAATTTTAGAAATTACTTTTTATCATAATAAATTCATTAAACTCTATATAAATGGAAAATAATGATTTAATAACACTCTATCAAATGAACTGCTAAATTACAAAATAAAGTAATATGTTAAAAAGCTTATAGAGCAAAGTAATATGAGCAAAAATTTATTGAAACTGTATGAAAAACTATAAGTTAAAATCTTAAATAGTATAGCCTATATTGACAAAAGGTTTGAATAAACAAGAACTCTGCTATTGAAATGTCAACAAAAACAGAAATAGAATGAAATATATATGAAGACTCCCTAAGATAACATAAGGAGGAACATGCAGCCAAGTCCAAGCAATTGAAACAACAAGAATTAAACTTTTATTATAATATAAACAGGATTTATAGACGATTGAGAGATTGATTTCTTGATAACTTATTTCGAGGCTAATTCAAAACTGATTTTAAATGAATTAAAATAATTGCTAAAACTAAAAAGAAAAAAAATCAAGAAAAGGCAAGAAGTAAAGTTAAACTAAGTCGCTCGAATAGAAAAGAGACAAAAGAAAGCATATATTTGAAAAAGATATAGGTTTATATGATGGTTTTCTTCATTACGATTATGATGACAAGTATTAAGATATATGCTTTTCTAATTGAAACTCAACGATGTATGGATAGTCTCCTTACCTTGTAGAGGATAGATTCTTGTATAATGAGATGACCGACTAGGCATTTTGACAAGAACGTAATTCAAATAGGACAATTATTATTTTACAAAATAATTGGTTGGTACATTAAGATCTCATCATGAGATACTTTTATAATAATTATTATTTTAATTTTTTTATGCATAATTCTATATCTTTTATTTTTTCTCTTGGATTGTATTTGATCAATTTAATTTCATTTTAATGTCTTTATAATTAAACATAATTATAAAAAATATTAAATAACAGTAAAATAGAATTATCTTACAATCGGAATAATAAATTGAATTGAAAAAAGGATCAATTTTAAACAGAAAAATACGCCATCTCCCTTATCAAATAAATAACATGTCGTTGAAAAAAGATTCAATTTTGAAATAAGAGACTCATGTATTTTAAAACAAACAATATTTAATCTTTTTAAGTGTGGTAAAAATATTATACGAATATGAGAAATTAATATTATCTGAGTATGTAAAATTTAAATAAATTACGAATTAAAAATAACAATATAATGATATAAGTCAGATGCACTAAATTAAGTTTTTGGCATTGCAAACAGAAAATCATTATGAAATCTCATAATATAGTCATAAATCTGAAATCTTTGAACCTTATTGCATATATATATATAATGTTTATTTAATTAAAAGCTTGTAAAATAAAGCGAAATAAAAACTTGATAAAAGCCATGTAAAATAAACAAATATTTATATTTAAAATTATAAATTATAAAAAAGTATAATGAAGTAAAAATGTAGTATGGATAGATCAATTAATGATTTTAAAAAGAGAATTAATGAAAGTGACTTTATTGGTTTAGAATTGATAAAAAATCTATAATATAAAAAACTATAAAAACTTGGATAAATATTGACTCTAGTTATAAAAACCATAACAATTGTATATATCAATTAAACAATTAAATAATAATAATTGAAAATAAAACTTATATTTGAGGAAATACTCTGATATTATTAATTTAAATGTTATCAGATATGTATATCGATCTTAGCAACATTGGAAGAGCTTCAAAAAAGATAGTAAAAAGATTTGTATTTTGATGAATAAAATAAAGAAAAAATTCATGAAAAAATTGATGGATAATAGTAAGTCTAAAGTCGATATTGTAAGTAAACTAATTATTACTTCTTGAGGTAATTTAAGGAAGGAGAATCCACAAAAAATTTTCGGGCAATACAGGACACTCCTAGGTCACTGTCGATGTTTTCTGTAGTATATTGTAAAAATATTTCAATTGACGAGTCCTTAAACCCAAAGGTACCTTAAAGTATTCAACTATGGTCTCAGGATAGTAGGTCTGAAAAAAGACTTTCGTAACCTTCTTCCTGTTCAATATTGGGACAATACTAGGTGAGTAAGAGTAGTTAGTTTGAAGGAGTAAAATTTTAAACTAGAGAAAACCATAATTTTTTTATCATAAAATCATCATTATTATACCCTGTATTATAAAATATTATATTTTTATCAATTTTTTATTTGAAGCACTTTTCATGGTTGTGACAAGTTGTTTTCAGTAAAATATTGTAAACTGAATTCTGAGTATTAGATAACGCTGAACAATCAAAACCCCAAAACCCTTTAAGTAGTTTGATTTAATTTTTTTATTGATAAAAGTAGACTATTAGTGCATACTTTATTAGGGTTTTAGTAGGGTTTATGTAGGGGTTTAATGTTTAAATATTAGTAATTTGAGTGAGTATATGCGAGGTTAGGGGTCAATTTATGACAGTGACTATATAAATTTACTATTTAAATTGCGATATGGTTGTAATGACTATGGTGATCAGCTCAAACTTATTCTTAACTACACATCTATAGCAAGGCTGCTCCATAAATCTCCTCTACTGTTAGGTCTCACTGTCTTTTATCATTGAATTTAAAGAGATAGCAACTTAATTCTAAGCCTAAGAGACCCTTAAAATTTTAGCAGCATCATTATGATTATCTTATAAATGATAAGACTCTTAAATACTGTGCTCATTTCTCTCTAGCCTAGAGGGCTGTGATGTTTCATCGCCAATTTCCTGAGCTTCACATATCTGCTTAATCGATAGCTAACATATATAAAAAGAACGGAATATCTTACAAGACAGTCAATCGCATTAAGAGAGTGATTGACTTTAATGTTCCATTTTATAAGAATAATTTAAATTATATATTCGATTAAATGCAGAGGTCTTAAGAGCATAATATAAAGTTCATACACGCTGATGAGGCAGTATTTACATTCAATACCTTTATATCAAGGTCTTGGTACAAGAGGTATAGTAATGTAGAAGCTTATGACTAAAAGGTTAAGGTGTAAACTCATGCTATTTTTGGTGGAATAAGTGAAGATAGTGGCTTAGAGACTTATGTTATTCACCCTCGTTCTATAAAGACTGAATAATATATTAAGTTCTTACAATAACTCAGAGACAAGTACGCTGATTAAGAGATTATTCTGTTTGTTGATAACTTGTCAGTTCATAAAACTAAAGACTCAAGGAAGGAATACAAAACATTAAACATAACACCTGTATTTAATGTTCCTTACAGTCATCAGTTCAATTGAATTGAATTATATTGGGGATTATTGAAAGGCCACTGCAAGAAACTTCTATTCTATCATTTGATGCACGACTTGAAGATAGATACAGTTGATTTTATTAAGAGTGCTGCTAAGAGAGTCTTGATGATAAAGCAAAAGTATGCGCAAGAGAAGGGAGATTTTGTGTATATAAATAAGTTTTAGATTTAGACGAAAGAATAAGTTCATATATTAAATTTGCCCGTAAAGGGATTTGGCTTATCTTTCTTTTCTTCCTCTTAAGGCTTGCTTGGGCCCATGTTTCTTCTTTTAGTGCCAGCCCCTGCATCTATGTTCATCTCGTCTGGCTTTTAGAAATCTTTGAAGAGTCTCTTACTCAATTCATGCTTTACTTGAGACTTTCTCTCTCTGTTTAATTTGCTGCGCTCTTTCATCAAGTATATAGCAGTACCAGGTTTTTCTATAAAGTTAGAAGACTAAGCTTACTTGAGATGAAAGGATGCTTTTGAAGTTCCTACAGCCAGGTATCACTTATTTTAATACCTTGCTTCTCTTTTTCTTCAGGAGAGATGCTGTATCGTTTCTTGTGAGCTTCTTAAATAACTTCATTTAAGTACTCAGGTTTCAGAGTTGCAAGAACACCAAAGAGGAAGTTTCTCTCTGGCAACTTATTAGAGAGCAGTAGCTTTGATGGAAGGTAGAGAGCGACATCTATATCACTCATAGCATCATCATCATAGAGATTTGTCAACGATATTTCAGGGTGTTAGGTATCTCTATCATCCTAAATTCATTAGACTTAAAAGCTTTTTTCTCTTCACTCAATAAGGATTTTAAGAATGAGATTTTAGTTTCCTACTAAGTCGGCAGAACAATCCAACTATAATAGATTTATTAATCTTACTTAAGAACTTACCTTGCTATACCAAATATCTATAAAGGTCCTATTTACTTCAAAATATTCCTATTAAATCTTGAGATTAAATTCTCTTCATTGCATCATTCATATACTCCATCTTGCTTCCTCTTAATAGAAATTTTAATGAAATTTAAAATTATGGATATCCATTCTAAATTTATTAAAATCTTACGACTAAATAATGAGGACCTACTTGAGGTCAACCTTAAAAAGATGAAAAACTTGCTCCAAGTTTCACAGATTGATTTCCATTTTTTTCAATCTATTTCCATTAAATTGCTCCTAATAATAATGTTTAATTATTTTAGGAGGACCTCCAATTAAGCTCAAACTTTATTAGGAGTTAAATTTTAAGGTTAAAACTTAATTAGGAGCATATTAAATTAAAAAATGTTTAATAACTTTACCTCCAAATCAAGTTTGAACTTAATTTGGAGTACCCCTAGAGAAACAAAACTTCATTGGGGGTATTTTAATTTACTAAAACGAATAAATTTCTCATAAAATATGTCAACTTACAGTCTTCTATGGTTATTTTTATTCTTACCTCTCAGCCCAGAATCTACCTGAGTGTCTTATTCTCGACTATTATAGTTTATCAAGGTATATTATATCATTATTATAATAAAATTTATCAGCAAACTAAAATGAGCGCTAACCTTTTAAGAAGAGCGGCATTACTTGGGTCAAGTCAATAAAAATTATCATTCCAGCAACCAAGAAAAGTAGAGACCAGAGACGCTTATACTCAGTGGGAGCCTACTTATGACAACTTAGACCAGTCTAGCTTTGAGATTTAAATATAAATTATTTAGGAGGTTATCAAAGAAGCTATGCAGATTGAGAAGGAGATTAAGCAACTCTCCATAGAGCATTAATAAATACCAGCCAAATTTGACTATTAATGCAAAGAATGCAATAAAGTTTTCCCTTACAAGTAAACATATAAGAGACACTTGATAGATATACACAACGAAATGCCAAGGTTATTAATCCCCGTTGATCAATTAAGAATGAAGATTGGGGATTAAGAATAAAGTAATTAAAAAATATTATTATTGGCTAATATTAATTATAATTAGGCTAAAAACAAATTCACGCATCCTGATTGCTTTATTTTATAGAGACAATTATTTGAGCCAATGGTTTTAATAATTAGCTATAACTTTAATAGTTTACGCCAATGATAATTATATTTTAATCTCTTTATTTTTAATCCCCAATCTTCATTCTTAATTAACTAACGGGGTTTTATCTCAATCATTAAAAGAAGGATGGCAAATATGTCTGTGAGTTCTGTGAGAAGCCATCACATACTAGAGACCTCAAAGTGCACTTAAAGAAAAAGAACAATCAAAGTTTTGTCTTTATTCATGAACCTACAGGAAAAAGATTCCTATAAAAAAGAAGATCGAGAAATCCTGTAGAGTCTCTTAGAGTTGAGGCATAGAAGTAAGTAATAATGAATAAAGTAGTTAAAAACCTTCCTGTCTTTGTGATAAATAATATCATGGTAAAAATTGAGGCGATAAAGATTCCAATCTTAAAAATTATTGGCATAAATTTTTGTGTCTTGAAATCTACCTCACTCTTAAGGATAAAGTAGAGAAGAGAGTCATCACTGATGACTAATATGCCTATAAAATATATCCATTCAATTACTTCCTTGCTGATCACAAGTTCTAAATGGAATTCGCTAATGAGTATTATACTCTATAACACAAAAATTTTAGAGAGTTTAAGCATATTATTAAGCAAGATGCTATATTACTTGGAAAAAATCATGCAGCATTTAGACTTTTTCTCCTCGAGATGACTTACAGAGAATTCTTATCTGACACTAGATGTCAGAGATAAATTAGCAAGATAGGATAGCAGATAGTTGAAGGGATTGATGAGCTTCACAAGCTAGGTTATGTTCATAGAGACATAAAGCCAGAGAACATTATGATGAACTTTTAACTTCTTAGAATTTATATTATTGATTTCAACAGAGCTCAAAGAGTGCAAGCCTCTGCATTAGGAAATGCATACGGCACACCTGGATATTTCCCAGAGAGAGAGGATTGGAGAGATGGAGACACTTAATGGGATATCTGGGCTCTTGCAGCAATAATAATAATAGAGAGCGACATGCCAAGAAACAATTACTTTAGCTGCAGGTGTGAGAAAGATTCTAAGTAAAGAATAAAGCAATATCTTGATTAAAATAAAATAAATGGAGGCCTCAGAGAAATTGCATATTCAACGATTATTAAACCAAGTTAAGAGATTTAATTATCAAAAGAAACAATCAAACAGTAAATTACAAAGATAAAATTCAGAGAACTGCCATATGATTCTAGGCTTATGTTTAATTGAAATATTTTAAAAACTCGCTTGTTATACTCACTAAAATTACTAATATTTAAACATTCAACCCCTACATAAACCCTATTAAAACCCTAATAAAGTATGCTCTAATATTCTACTTTTATCATCAAAAAATCAATCAAACTACTAAAAGGGTTTTGGGGTTTTAAATGGTAAATACCTTCGGGAGCAGTTAAAGTAGAAATGAAGGTTTTATGAAGACATTTGGCTGTGACAATTGCCCATGGCAAGCAGTTTTCACTTAGTTGCTAGCCTTGTTATCTCTTTAAGTACTCATTTGTGTCCTAAGGTGTCATCTTTGAAAGAGAAGCTCTAAAAACTATGATCTCTAGCATTCCTCATCTAGGTGATTTGCCTAAGGCTCTGGAGGGTTGAGAGAAATAGACCAAGATTTAGGATTTTGTTCTGCCCATTTTATTAAAACTTGAATTTCCCTAAAATTTTAAAATATGTCAAAACAGATTAAGTATCACTATTATTACCTTGTTTATAAAATATTATGTAATATTATATTTTTTTCAAATTTTACATGTAATGCCATTTTCAAAGAGTTTTCTAAGTTTTTCTAGTTATTAAAAATATATGTAATAATTCATATTTAGAACTTAAATTTTTAGAATAGAATTGATTGATACTATATGCCAATTTATAAATAAAGATAATGGTATTTTAAAGTTAAATAACAAAATTAATCAAGATTAATTACTGAATTTATCAAATATATAAGAAGAAAACTTGGTGAAATGAAAACATTTTACTAATTTTATTTGTAAAATATGATGATAATTGTCAATTTTATACTCTATCTTTAAGATAGTATATTAATTTTATATTTAATGATTTATTTTTTGGTAACTGGGAAACAAATAAATACCATAACACTAGTCTCTTAAGTTTTCAGAAGCTAATAACTTAATTCTATTTAATAAAAATATAATAATAATTTTTAGAATTCAATAATTAATTTCATTTCATTATAGTTAATTAATAATAATAATAATAATAATTTGATCACATTGAGGTCTCTGGGGACCCCCCGATCTTAATCACTAGATAGAGTATAAGGGACAAGCCCTTTTAGTTAATATGGAGAATCTCTCCTCTGTGTATACTAAGTCTTCATCTTTTTCTTCTCTTTCCTTTTCCTTTGTAGTTGTTTCTTTATTTTCTTTTTGGGTTGTTTCTTTTTCTACCTTTTTGTCTCTTCTGATTGAGTATTTGGATTCTATCTTCAAGATCTTTAAACTTGAATTGCGTGTAAAAGTTTTTGACTGAAATTGAAAATTTGAGTAGTTTTTCAGCAATAGTTTGTTTAAGTCTGGAGGTTATCAGTTGGACTAGATCACTTTTTAGGAAATAAGCATGCTTTTTTAGGAATTTAACGTGGATTTCAAGTTTGTTCATGTGAGAGTGGTAATCTGCATATACTGATATGCAGGCTGCTTCACTTGCAGTGAAATTTTTCAAATTATCAATATTGAAAAGTCTAATAAAGCCAACTGTTTCTTTGGTTGTGGGTTCCATCGATCCTGTTTTATCTTGGATGTGTTCAGCTAATTCCTCATCCTTCATCTTAACTATGTCTATGAGGAGTCCATAGTTTAAGTCTTTGTAGATGACGGTAATACCGTCTGTTAGTTTTTTGACTCCTTTAAAAAATTTTGTATTAAATGTGTTGATCCAGATAAAGACGCATGCCTCTCTTGTATCGAATATATTTTAGAGCTCTATCATGGAAATGGTTTACATTGGGTGAAGCTTGGATCGTATTTAATAATAATTATTTTATTAATTATTAAACTTTCAATTAGGATCCATATGTAGTACTAAATTTTAATTTGAGATTTCTTATTAATCTCCTATTTAGTACTAAATTATTTCCTTAGTGGTCGTGACGTCAACTGATTAGTCACTAGGGTAATGAGAAATGTACTTTGTGGAGGTGTCTTCTTTTTTCTCCTCTTCCTGATGTAATTCGCCATAGTTTGTGAACTAGCTTGAATTTTCTGAGTATGAGCTAGTTTGATCGTATTCATCATATTATTGTTTTTCTTCGACTGAGCTCCACTCTTCTTCGTTTTCAGTGTATATTACTCTTTTTGTTATACGATCTGTTTTTTGGGTGAGGCTCTGTAGTCTTTTTGGTACTACCTATGGAATGTCTTCTTTTAGAATTGTGAGTGATAGTTCACATAGTGGTGAGGCTGGTAAATCTGCTGGTTTTTATGGTACTTCTCTTATTTGTTATAAGAGGGGTTTTGATGTAGTCTGTTAGGGTTTTATGAATTTATTATTTATAGAGGCTAACCTAAACATTTGGAAGAGTTGTTGAGTCCAAAGTTGTACCACCTCACAGTTGTTTTCTTCCTCCAATTGTATTTTTGAGAGGTAAAGTTAGAATTAGTTGACAATATTGTAGCCTTTTCTGATGTTTATTTTGGCTATGAAAGTCAATATTTCCAATATGTGGAGCCCACAGGTCTTTGTTAGATTTTAGGACATTGATGACATATTATGTTAAATGAGAGAAATCTTAGTTCTCTATGTCATTTTGTAAAATATCTCGTTGTATTTTGCTGAGTATACCCATTCTGTATTTTTAATTTTTTAATGTGATAATTATTATTGTTAATTAATTTATTTTGTAAGAAATATATACTATGACTAAAGTAAATGGTATAAATTTGAAAAAATTGAAGTCTGAATGCATTTATTTCTTTGGACATATCTTGTAAAATAATCATAAATATAAAATTGTTAATTTAGAAATTTTACAAAGAATTTAATTGGCTTTAATGAATTTGAAAAATCATGCTTTGAATTTTATATTTCATTGTTAAAATGCATTTAATCAATATTGATTAAAAAGTTTATAAGAAGATCATAAATAGGTTTATCAAATAAATGTCTTTCAGTTAATTGCAGAGAGATAAAGTTAGAATTATATCAATAAGCAATTATTATTGAATTTACACTATTCAAATTAAATGTATTAAAATTTATTAATCTCAGATTTACAAATAATAGAAGAGTTTTTATTGCTAATTTTTCATTTAATCACTATAATTAATTATTGGTTTGTTTTTTATAAGTTAAATTTTTATTTTTAAATAATCAAATTGAGTTAAGTAAATTATGATTTCTTTCTTTATAAAAACTACTAAATGATTACTAGTTTTTAATTATACTTTAAAAAATTTTATTTTTCTTTGATTATTTTGAAATTAGTAACTTTAATTCTTCTATTATTTTCAAAATGTCCTTTTAATCACACTCTTATACTATTTAACAATTTGACATTTATTAATCGCTAACATTAATATTTAAAGCAACATTATCATCCTCGTTAGCATACTGGGAATTTAACTCCACAAATGCTGTATTTAGCCTTAATTTCGTGGTAAGAACTAACTTACTAAATACTAGAAATATAAGTAAATATACTCAAGACAAAATTAATATTCAATTAAAATTCATAAATTAAATTAATAATCAATATATTCGAATTAAATTCTCATTTTACCTTCAATTTTCAATAATTGATTATCAAATTTAAATTGTATATGCGTATTGAAAAAATGAATATTCAAATATTTTCATAGCTTTAAATAGAATAACACTGATTTATTATATGATTTTTTAATAAAATCTATGAATATTATGATGTTTAAAAAGAGGAGCAAAAGTATCAAATTATTTTTACTTATGCCTTACTTTTAATTTTTAAGATTTAATCATTCATAAAAACTATTAATATATTTACTTTATATATATTTTAAATTATAATATGTTCATATTTTGATTCTATAATTTAGATAATCAGATATCTGTAAATGTAAATTTATTTACAAAATTTCTGATGATCATTATTTTTTTATAAAATTAAACATTCTAAATGTCTGAACTATATTTATTTTTAATGAATCAAGATAAAAAAATATAACTGAAACAGTTATAAGTTTTCTTCAATTTTTTATAAATTTGATAAGCTTCATGATTTCTCATTTAATATTAATTTAACTTAAATTATATTTACTGAACAATTTAACTATCTATAGTCAAACAATTTTGATAGAAGAATGATATTGATATATAATAAAATTATAATATTTTCCATTTTTAGAATATAATTTTGATTTTGATGTTTTTTATAGTAATGTTCATTAATTCGCATTAAACCTATATTTAAATGTAATTAATTTAGTATATATATATATATTTCTGCAAATTGACTTAATAATATAAATTTGGATAAATATTCCTTTCCTTCTCACTTTTGCTTCTTAACTTTGATCTTATAATTTTATTTGATATATCAATATGTTTATTTATTGATCTCTACAATTGCATTTCCATACTGAGATTAACAAAAAATTATATTTGTCAACATATTTATGGTAATTAGTTGCATACAGTTTAAACTAATGATATGAGACACTATATACTTATATACTTATGACCTTGATATGGTGATGTTAGGTTGCTCTTATAATATGAAGGACCTTTTTAGATTAAACATAATGATATTATTTATTATTATAATTAGTTTTATATAAATTGTTAAATTTCCTTACTTGACATTTAATATAATATACATTTATTTCCTAATCTTTGCATCTTTTAAATTAAAAACGATTAGTAAAACTCTTTTATTTCTCAATGATTTTATTAAATAGACAAAGAAATTTTAATATCAAAAATTAGATTTAAATATTAAATAATAATTAGAAACTTAAATATTATTAAAACCCCAAGAGTATTTTTTTTAATTAAGTTGAATTTGAAAATTAATTAATTCTTATATTTTTATTATTATAGAAAAGTTGGTAGCTTTCTGCAAATTAATTAAAGTACTAATATATATATATATATAGGGCCACTATCAAAAATCAAAAAGCTACCAACTTTTAATAGCCAATCTGATTAAATTTTATTCTCATATATATACCCTTAATAATTATTATCAATATCGTTGCCACATTTAAAGATGCTGAGCCCAGATAACCAAGTCTCCCAAAGGATCATACCCTTCCTGTCCTCCCCATCGGTGGAGCTCGAGCCCCACCTGCTGCCGCCCACCCTCCGGGCCCAAATAGAGCCATCACCATTGCCAGAGGTGGCCATCTTCGAGACCAGGCTCCGATGCCTGCTGGACAGCATGTCGACCTTCAAGAGATCCCCCAGAGAGATTCAAGATATTGCTGCCACCATCTTTGGCCAAGCTGTAATCACCCACTACCAGGAGATGGTGGACAGTGCTATCCAACTTAGACTCTCGGTGCGCAAGCTCACCTTCCATAGAGCTGCCACTTATCGAAAAGAGATGGCAAATGACGAGACGAGGGAGGAGACCTTGAGAATAAGGGGAGCAGTACCTAATAGTGAAGACGCGACCGAGGTCGGAGGTGGGGGCCTCCCAGAAGACTTATTGGATAGAACCCCAACGGCTCTATTGCGAAACTTCAAAGACGAGACATTGCCACTCTCAACAGACCAAATGGAGCGGACGCCCTCAGAGGGAAAAGGCCAAGAATGTGCAGATTCTTAGTCTTGTACTTCATCAGTGGGCTGCCTGTCTCCAGACCTGCATAGATAACTGAACGAATTACTAGAGAAAATAAAACAACCTAAGAATTAACGGACAAATCCCTAACGGTCCACTCAACTAATAACCTAGGGACCAACAGATCTTTAAAAAGCCCAGCAAAAGGCCAGCTGATAAAGACCTCCAGGAGATGTTCATAAGAGCCCCCCTCGGCCAGCGACGCCTACACCCTCACGGATTTCCTCTGGTGCTATTACGATTTCATTTAGAGATTTCCTCTAATCTAGAGAAGTTTAACTTAGTAGCCTTAGGAAGCAATCTTATACAGATCAAGCAGATCTTCCTGAGCCACTCCCCTAGAAAGACCTTCCAGGCACCCCCGCTGACTAATATTTCTTACCCCTAATTGTGACATGGCGTCGATCACCTGGGCATTTACTCCTTCCTTGGTCGATGCTCTGAAGCACCTGACCCTCAAGGAGGTCTGAATGGGTTAGTTTATTTACCAATTACATTTGGGGGATCATCAATTAATCAATTAAATATATTTATTTATTTTTTAATTTTAGGAAAAATGAAAATCGAGCGCAACTCCGCCAGGGCGTGTGCTGTGTGCCCCGAGCACCCAAGTTCCCCCTAGTTTTCGAAGGGCTACAAAATGACCTTAAGATGGCCCCTCAAGCTCAACATTTCCTAAAAAACTCGAAGGCAAAAAAGTCTGGGAGATTTTGTAAGTTTAAAAATTTGATCGTTTAATAGATTAAATTAAGGGTTTAATTATCGTTTAAACAGCTACCCTATTATAATTAATTAAGATTTAAACATTAAAACTTAAATTAGAATATAGAAAATGGAGTACTCCCACTGCACCAGACCCTAGCAGGAAGACCCACGACAGAATCGCCAAGATCGTCAACTACTATGAATAGATCAGGACCAAGCAATACATCCCTCCCTTCGACAGCATTGCGGACAAGGACGAGGCAACCCCTGAGGGTCGCGAGGAGGTCGAGGTGGCTTGGCATAATATGAAAATAAGTGGAAATGTATAATTTAAAATGAAAATGAATTTTAATAAAAAGTATTAGTATAGACAATTACAGAAATATAATTCAGAAACAGCCTTATCATTTTAATATTGACCTTCGTACTTTGCTCCATCTGGTCACACATACTTTATTGTTCCCATCTTTTTCTAGTGTCACTTGAGATTTCGGTAATTTGACGTCGCCACTCCAGCTGGTAAGTATTGCTGAAATATAAAAATTTAAGATATGTTTTTTGTAACTTACAAATTTTAGTGAATGGCCACCATCTTCACCAACACCATCTTAAGAGTTCATTTTATTATAATTTATTATCAATTTAATTAATCAATTTCCTATTATAAATTATGATGCGTTCCGCAGAGTATCTCCCACATTCATGATATAAGTACATTTTGCTGATAAGTGATTGATAAAACATTTTTTCTAATTTAAGCATTTATATATATTTTTCACTAATCTCAAACATCCCTCTAATTAAGTTAATGGGGTTTCACTTTTTTGAAAAATTAAATGAATATATCTCATATAGTATCAAACTCATTCTCTATATTAGTGCTGATTGTTGTTTGTAGAAGACTTAATTAAAACTTATTTATTTTATTATCTCTAATTTATTTTACAACTAATTCACCCAAATTGCTTAAAATTATACTCTTGGGGTTTTATTTAAAAATAGCAAACGTTATATGGAATTGTTCTACTTTTATACATCAGATTTTTGACTTGATCTCAAAGATGAATGATCAGAAATACTCAGATGATATCAAAATATTCATATACAAAAACTCTAACTTTAACTACTAGTCCTCCATTCCTACCACCATCAACCTAAACATTACAATTTTGAAAGATCATTAATCAGCAAAATTTTAACTGCCACGAAATTGGTGTAGCTGTAGTTCAAAGCAGAAGTAGAAATTACCTAAAGTTTGTGTTTTTTCAATCAATATTATATGATTATATTCCTTTATTTTTATTGCGCATTTCTAAATACCTCATTTAATTTTAATTTGTTTTTTATACTGCGTTTTTATATTTTGAAATATTGAATAATTTTATTAATAAATAGATCCCCAAAATATGTTCATTTACAAATTAATATAAGGTCTAATTATAAACTTTACTTAACATATATTACACAAGACCATCCTATCAATAAGTAGTTAGCAGCTGAGAAAATAATGGTTACTGACAATGAAAATATATAATTCAGTCAGCAACCACCGTAGCACTCCAGAAATGCTAGCTCTTATAGAATCAACAAAATAGTTAAATTAACAGGTTTAATTCCTCTTTACAAGACTGAAACAACACCATTTTCTGATAAAAATTTTAACGGAAAAATTAAAAATAAAACGCGCAGATCATTTGAAATTCATTCAAGACTTCAAGCTCTTTGAAAAAATGAAAGAAAAAAAATGCTACTAACAGCGAGATTTCATCACAGTCAAAAATACACCCGAGATACATGACTTGTTCCTGATGGAATTTTTGGTGGACTACCTTATTTAATTAATTAATAAGCTGTGACTCAAGTGACTGTCCTATTATCATCAGACAAATGAGTAGTGAGGTAGTACGGAGATTAGAAGCATTATGAGTGAGCTTTCAAGGTAAAAATGTAAACACACCAGTGAGAAGTGTGAGGAAATAATAATCTCAAACATAGATTTTATTTGAATAAGTTAAAATAGTAATTTAATTAGATTTAGTATTGATAATATATTGCAGCAATACTATCATGAAATGATTGCGATTTAAAATTATTGCACTAAAAATAAGTAATGCATTAACAATAGAAATTAAAGTCAAATTACCTTAAAATTAAAATAAAAAGTTATTTTTATTAACCCCTTACTGTATAAATAAATAAAAAATCAACTTTATATAAACATGCACATTTTAAACAAGTTAATAATTTATTCATTAAACCATCCAATGCCTCTGAATGATTATTCATTCAATAAGAGCCATTCCATTTACAACTTAGAGATTTCAGTTTAGTCTTTATGTAATTTCTACATTTAAATTATTATTTTATAAATAAAAATATTAAAATTATTTAGTTTAAATAATCTAAATTATAGACAAAACTAAAACAGCTCAAGGAATCAAATAATAAATGAGAGAATATATAGGCATCAACCCAGGCATAAGATACAAAAGATTTAGATTTAATATATAGAGCAATTAATCAGCATGATACGAGGTATACCTCCCCAATATAATACAAAGTTATAAGTATTTTTTCAATAAATTAAATTTAGTATAAATTCCGCAAAAATAATCTATAATGACTATAGACTCTTCCAGATATGTTATAAGTAAAAAAAAATGTTTTAAATTTATTAAATATTTTACTATATTTTTAAAGTTTAATGTTTATTTGTAATAAATGAGGTAAGAAAACAAACTGTAAAGTGTAGATGATTATTAATTTTTCAACTTCATCACTATTTCTATTTTACATCCCATATTTTATCAATACAAATGAAATTGAATTAAATAATAGTAATAGAAATATATGAAGGAGGATATCAGATTTCAAAAAATATAGAAAAAAAGTTTCTCATGCCAATCTAATTTTAATTTGATAAAAATTAAAAAAATAAATATTCATTCTATATGTGGAAGATAAGCAAAAATAGAGTGAAGTCCTATATAAACCATATTTTATGAATGTTTTTTATATTTATTACAATATTTTTATAAATCAAAATGAAATTTATTAACTGGAATCCTCTATATAGTTGAGTAACATGGCTTAAATTTGATTATTAATATACTTACAATATTCTAGATTCTTTAAATTTAATAAAAATTAACTTCAATGCTGTTAGAATAATAAAAAATCAAATCATCATGGATTTTACTAATAATTGTTTTATCTTGAGTTTTAAGTATGCTTTTGAAAAAGATCTAATGACGACAAACTATAAATAGAACCGTTACAAAGTTATTAATAGCTAAATTTAAAAGAAATTTATGAATAAATATTATCAAATTGTTGTGAAGATTAAATAAGATTAGTAAAATTAATATAATATAAAACTAATTAAGAATAATGATCACTTGATGTTTAGCAATAACTAGCTATAGTTCAGACCAAGAGTTGTAACTATAGTAAAAAAATGTTAAATAATCTTAAGAAAAACAAATTCCTAATAATTAAATATTGGAAAAAAAATTTAAATCAGATCCCTTTATAACTTGAAGAAGATCACTTATAGTAATTAAATACAGAAATTAGCAACATTTCCTTTATTTTCATAGCATTTTAAAATGTGAAATATATTAATAAGATAGTAAATAAATTGAAAGAATTGAAGGGTCCATGTATATGACATCATTCAAAATGGTCACATTGAAACTAATATAAAATGCTTAAAATATAAATTATAGAAGAAATAAAGGGGAATCTTGCACAAGTAAGATCCTAAAAACATGTATGAAATGTATGAAGGATGAATTGGCAAAGATGACATACATTAAAGAGGAATACTATTCGATAAAGTCTCTATAATATTGATCATTACTTTTAATTCCAACTAAATTTATTTTACAGCCGGAGTAACAACCTTTATGATTTTAAACTCTTTAATGTATTAAAGTAGTTTATAAGTATCATTTTTAGAAAAACCCCAATCTTAGCTCAATCTTACTAAGAATGTTTATTATATAGATATTAAATTGTGGATTTTACGCTAATTTTGTTTAAATGTCCTACGTTATGCTACCTTAAATTTTATACAAATATTGTTTTATTTCAACCAAATTTTTAATAGGACATGCCAGCATCAATGATACAAATGTCAAAAATGCCAACTATGTCAAGCTTTAATACATACAGATGACAAAGTAAACAAAAGTCATTATTTTTTTTAATTAAAATTGAAACAAAATGCACAAGACATGAAAGAGAATATACTTCAACAGAGGTAACACTTTACTTTTACTTTACAACAAATGATATTTTGAGCGCATCTCCAGACAAGTAAGTCTATAGCTCATCATTGAGGTTTCAAATACAATGAAATATAATGATGTTTAGGCATAAATAACATAGACTTAATCATATGCCCCGATCAATCAATCTTTGAGATTTCTTTGTATCACAAGTAAACTGTTAAGAAAGTAATAAATGAAAGAACAATAAATGTCAAGATCAATAACAAGATAAAAATATAATAATGAAAATAATAATAATAAAAATAATAATGAAAATATTAATAATTTACTCACTTTTCAGTCAAATAGAATATAATTATATATTTAAAATATGTGAAGAGATCTTATCCTTTAAAATAGTGGTATTTGGGATTAAAATTTAAGTTCCAAATAAATATTTAGATGAATTATTAGTGAATTTTTTATCAGTCATTTTTTCTAACATTTTAAGATACAGTTATCTGATTTTGAAGGAGTTTATAATCACAAAAAATAGGTTAAAAAAACAAACTTAATCTTTGAATAGAATATAAATGATATGAAAAGAAATGTATAAAGTGGAGCAGCTACTCCTCTATCAAGTGAACTTCATTGATATCTCCATATGCATGAACGAATTTTCCATCGCCCTTGTCTTTCTTCTAGCCTCTGTTGTATCAACTTAAGTTTATAAGCGAGCTGAATGGGTAAAACTTACTTATAAAATAATTTAAAGATATTATAATGATAACTAACAAAAAATGTCAATTTTTAATTTATTTTTATATTTTTTCTATTTCCTATTTTTAATTATGAATATTTTAGCCTAGTAAGGCTTTATATCTGATAATCCTGGGAGTTGAAGTAAATCCGTTTAAATCTATGACTGTAAGGTTAATAATACGATTTATACAATTTTTTCCTTCCATTTTCTGTTAATTACATGGAAAAACTTAATTTTTATATCATATTTACTGATAATTCTATATAAAACCCCGTTAGTCAATTAAGAATGAAGATTGGGAATTAAGAATAATGAAATTAAGAATTAATTATAATTGGCGTAAATTATTAAAGTTTTGGCTAATTATTAAAGCCATTGGCTCGATTAATTGTCTCTATAAAATAAACCAATCAGGGTGCGTAAATTTGTTTTTAGCCTAATTATATTTAATTTCAGCCAATTATAATTAATTCTTAATTTTATTATTCTTAATCCCCAATCTTCATTCTTAATTGACTAACGGGGTTTTATTAATCTATAAAAATTTGAAGAATTAAATAATTAACACCAATTTCATTATTGTATTTATTTATTTATCTTTAATTAAAGTATTTTAACCACACTCTATCCCTAACAGTTATATTATTTGGGATAGAGTGTGGTATAGTATGAAAATAATTATTAATTCATATTAACTTATATAAATAACATTTCATTTTTATAAAACAACATTTAATTTTCAATGATACTATATTAATCATTTAGACTAATTATATTCTATTTTATTAAAAAGATTAAAATTAAATCATTATTACTATTTTAATTTATGTATTATGAAATATCTTAGATTATCATTGAAAATTAAATGTTGTTTTATATAAATGAAATGTTGTTTTTATAAGTTAATATGAATTAATTAACATTTTCACTCTAAAAACCACACTCTATTCCAAATAATATATTAGGTTTGGAGAGTGGTTAAAATACTTTAATTAAAGATATATAAATAAAAACTATATTAGAATTGGTGTTAATTATCTAATTCTTCGGAAATATTCAAATTTATTTATTTTCAACTCCCTGTTAAAAAGTTGAGAATCTAGAAGTTTCAGTATAATTGGCATGAGATGCTCTGATGAAAGAATAGTTAAAAGATGAAATTTAGTTAATGTCATGTGCTATGATGATAAGGCAGACTTAAACTTAATATTTAGATTATATCAATTAACGCACTATGCGTTATATATTATCATCCTTGTTGAAATGCATCATTAAGCATGATGTCTTAGCGTCATTGGAAGTTGACTTATAAGCTTGTAGAATGCTTTGTCAAAGTTTGAGTTTACTTAAAATCCTAGTTATAAGAAAAAATTTTCTGCTACTAGTCAGAATCTTGAAATCAAAGGTCTTATGTCTAAGTGCTTGGCATCGTCCATGTTTAGGTTGTATTTAACAAGATGTTCTCTGATTAATTGTTTAATCTTGTATATATCTTCGCATTTTTAAAAGATAAAGCTATGTCGACTGCATAAACCTTGAAAGTATATAATAATCGAAATTTAAATCTTTGCTTAAAAGTTCCCAAAACATTATCAAGAACTAGAACAAAAAGTAATGGTGAAGACTTTCCACCTTAGGGGACACCTCTGGCAATTTTAATACGAGTCCCGAGTCAATGAAGATCAAGTTGCGTAATCATTCTTAATTTACTTAATAATAATTATTAAATTTTGTAACACTCCATAGAGATATTATGAATTACTTATATTATATTTAAAGTTAAATTTTCATGCAAATTTCTAAATTTAATTACTCACAAATTTTAATCATTGAATTAGTGATTTAAATATGAACACAATAATGATTAATCTAGAAAGAATTTATAAAGAATTGAAAGAATTCTAAGAAATCTAAGAAGAATATTCAATATTAAAATAAGTAGATTATAATTTGTTGTATAAGTAAACATAAGAGAGCTTATCATAATTAAATCTTTAATTTCATTATAGTATTTATGAAAAATAATGAGAAAAATAGATGGTATTAGCAATAAGATTAATAACAATACTAATACTTTTTAAATTTATAGAAAATGGAAGTTCTCGAACAGCTTTGTTATTTTTCCAGTATCCCTCGTAGACGTCTCCATCAGCATGAATAAACTTCCCTAACCAGTGCCTTTCTGTTCCTTGCTGAAGTCTCTGTCTTTCACCATCACTGACTCAAAGTATTGCTAGAAGAGTATTAAAATAATTATAAATTAAAAATCAAAATTAATTAAATAAACAAAAAGAGAGGGAATTAGCGGCAACAACAAGATGGAAGAAAAGCCACAAGGAAATACAACTAGGAGAAAACTTCCAACGTACATGAAAAGTGAAGAAAACACAGATCAGAAATCGCAGAAATTAATCCGGGACTACTTTGAATATTCAAAACAAACATAAGCGAGGCAAATACAAAAAAACTTAAATGCTCAAGTGATTAATTACAATAGCTACAAAAACTTGAACAAATTTTCTGTTACAGTAGAAAACAATCGACAGCTTCATTTTATCCAACCACTAAGAGAAGCTGAAGGATGGGTCAAGAGAAACGAAAGATTTGCAGAGAATCAGCGCAGCAGGAGAAGAAAAGATGTGATAAGCAAGAAGAGGCAAATAGCTACGCAGTTTACAGAAATAAAAATATGCTTACAAAATGTGAGAGGATGGAACTCCAAACTGAAGTAAGACCAAATGATGAGGGAAATAGAAAATAAAAGGCCGGATTTTATAGCACTCGTAGAAACGAGGTTGTAAAGGATCTTCGGGAGCAACAACCATAACACAACTCAGACACAACTCGCAAGAAACGAAGGCATACTTACACTTAATAGCGGGAAATATGAAATAAAAACAGTTAAAACGTTGAGACAATACCTAGCATGGAATATTTTGAATGTAGAAGGATATCCCCTCCACATTATCACGGTTTACATACCACCATATTAAAATGAAGAAGTTAAAGAGCTTCAAAATAGAATAATCTTCATGATTAGATCAATTAAACTAAAATGTGACAAACAGAGGTTAATAGTAATGGGAGACTTTAACTTCCACATAAAAGAATTAGGCAAAAGACTCAGGAAAGAAGGACTGAAAGAATCAATTCCAGAAGGAATGGAAACTCATACAAGAGGCAATCAATTAGACCAAATCTTCTCAAATGTAGAAACAATTGAGTGGGAATTAAATTAACTTAACCAAACAGACCACAAACTACTGTAAGTTAGGCTCAAATTAGTATTTCAAGAGAACGACCTTAAAATGACAGATAAAGAGAAAACGATTAGAATTTCAGATGTTAGAAAATAATGCTGGAAAACATTCATTGAAGAAGGAAAAGAACTGGAAGCTAAAGACTTAGAATAACCAATAAGGAATTGCTTTGAAGATAAATTAGAAAGACAAAGTAAAACAAAAAATTGGTACTAATAGCCACCAATTTGGGCTGTTAAGAATAACATCTCAAGTAATAACAGCCTTTACCTAGATACCAAAGAGCAGTGGAAGGAAGCGATCAGAGATATGGAACACTGTTTAGGTAGAAACGACCTTAAAGGGTTCTTTTACCTCGTAAAAAGACTAACAAAAAACAAAAAATAAACTTAACCAATTAAAGGTTTAACGATAAGAGATGAAAGAGTTTAACCAGGAGAATAGACTATGGAGGTAACCTTAAACCACTACAAACAACTTTTCAAAGACGATAGGAATAAGGAAGAGAGGTACTCCAATGAAAAGAAGGGAGATGATGTGATGATCGATGAACAGAATGCACAGGACTTTTGTAACGAAGGAGATGTGGTAAAGAGCATAACAGAATGCAATTTCAACAAGGAAATCGGTTAAGATGGATTTGATGGAAAAATGCTAGCAAAAGCTGGAAGAATTAAACAAATCGTAAGCCAGAAGATAGCGGAATGGATGAATAGCGGGTAGCTCCCCAAGTACTTGAAGGAAGGCAGATTAATCTTATTGGGTAAGAACTAAGGAGAATAATACCCGGAAATAAATAACACTAGACCAATTGTGGTGAACTCACATCTCAGCAAAATAGTGGAAAAAGTAATAATAAATAAAATCCAGGAGGAGAAGAGCGAGTTACTAGTAACAGGAAACTACCAAAATGGATTTAAGGAGAATAAGAGCACTCATCTAAATCTGATTAGACTATTTGAACACATCAAAGAATCAAGACGGAAGACTAAGAGCAGGGATGCATACCTATTTATTGACTTACAAAAAGCCTATGACTCTGTCTGGAAAGACAAACTACTACAAGTCTTACACTCTAGAATTAAGAATGAATAAGACAAAAAGATTGTCAGATTGATCGAGGAACTATACAAAGATAACAAAATAATATATGAAGGAGAAGAGATACAGGCGGAGAAAGGAGTTGCTCAAGGAAGTAGACTATCGCCTATGCTATTCAACATTTATCTATAAGACGCCATATACTCACAGAAGGAGCTAGAATCGTTAATACAATAGGGAAAGCTTCTAGCTTTCGCGGATGACATACTTATCAATGTGAAGAATAAGCAACAAATGATAAGAATATTAGAGTGTTTCAAAGAAATTGAAAAAACTCACAATTTAAAGCTAAATCAGAAGAAGACTTTGTCCTTGAGCGACGCAAAAGAATTTCATGATATCGATGAGATAGATGGAATAAAAAAAGTGGAGTAAATCAAGTACCTTGGTATAAATATACAACTAGACACCAAAGCACTTTTAAAAAATACATGGGATGATATTAAAAAGTAAACGTACTTTTACTAAAATCTTACAAAATCGAACAACCCAACACAATAATGGTCGCTCAGATAAGGTCACTAATAATATACAAATACACACCTTTAGTAGCCACTGGTTATGTTAAGATTGATGAGATTGATAAAATAGAGACGCAATTGAAGAGAATAGCATTCAAAACACCAAGAGATATCTCGAACAGAATTTTGCGTAACATTACGTAACTCAAAGAGAGTGGAACTAAGGAGACAATTGAACTGTTGGTTCAGAAGAACATTGGCAAGGTGAAGAATAGTTTAGAAAAATACATAAAGCCAAAAGTGTTAAAGAACCCAATTAAGGAAAAAAAAGAGGAATTGTAGAAGAGGAAAAAACTATTCATAACAAAGAATGTGATGGACACAATGATGGCAATTAACCAAGGCAGAACCATCATAAGTTATGGAATGAGCCACTATTGCAACGCCCATAAGACCTTTGTGGACTCTACTCACATGAGAAACTGCTATATGATGAATGAGGCTGGTGATCCAACGAGATTTAACAAGATCCTGATAAATCACAGACTAGTGGACTTAAAATTTAAAGAATAGATAGAGATCATAGCTAACATGGTCTGGCTAGACGAAAGGATCAGAGGACTAGAGACGTAAGGATACTTCCAAAAGGTTAAAAAACTTTTCAAAGTAACATACGTAAAAAAACAACAGATTAAAACAGAAGAACAAAAGATAGATCATCAATGATTAATCTGAACATCCAAAGATGTGAAGTAATGAACATTGAAGTATAAATAGCGAAGATGTAAAGAGAATTATAATTAAAAATCAAAATTAATTAAATAAAAAAAAAGAGAGAGATTCTGGAAATCAAATTTAAATTAAAAGATTAACAAGATGGAAGAACAAAAACAAAGATACAGTCAAGAGAGTCAACACAATTACAATGGAGGCAAGAGGAGGAACCTCAGAGATGACAACATAGATAAGAAGGCAGTATTCTGGTAGAAGGTCAAGGAAGTTAGATATGAACACAGAGACAGAAGTAAAGACCAGGAGGTCCTCGGCCTCAGAGATAACAAGCATCAGAAAGTTCCGCTAAACAAGCAAATGGGGTTTAAGAGTAGACTGAGGATTGGACAATCAAACCCTAGTAAGAAGATACATGAAACCAAGCCACAAAGAACCAGATTTGACATACACGAGGATGGTACTGAGTGCGTCCAAGCAGACCAAATGAAACTAAAGAGCCTAATAGACTTGACAGAGGTAACATGCTAAGGATTTGACAAAGTCATTCATACCAAAAAGGGATGGATCTCACAGACCACAAGAATGATGACAATTGTTTGCTGCCCAAGCACAAGGAGAAAAATTGAGAAAGCTCTTATAAAGAGATTTCACTATAGAGAATAAGCAAGAAACAGAGGGAGCAGAGAATGGGAACTATGGTCAGAGAGACAGGAAAACCATTGGAGAGAAATAAACGAAAGCTGGGAACACGAAAGTCTGATGCCAGGGAGACACATACAGGAGAACACTATGGAGGTGTGCCTTCGGCAAATTGAAGAAGCCCAATTTAGCGAAGAGAAAATTTCACATATGATCATCTCACCAGTTGTTATGAATGACAAAGGGGTAATACAAATAGAGAGAGTTGTAGGATCAACCAACTGGAAGATGGAAAACGGTAAATTCTGGAGAGAAGAGCAGGATATTAGGAGCATTATAATTCCAATAAGTTGCCAGAGCAGCATCAAGGGATGCAGGAATTGGATAGTTTTAAGGATCACAAAAGGCTCGGGAGCTATAGAGGTGTTTGACGCAAGAAGAAATGTGGGAAGCTGGCACTAATCTAAAAACACCAGAAGTAGATCATCTTGATGATAACAGAGATTATGGGAAAAGATTTCAAAGCTGACAAGATTGTCATAAGAAATGATACTAACTAAGTGTCAGATCCAGAAGATTGCGGTGTGATGGCAATTCTAATAACAAACCACCTAGCATTAGAGCTTGAGGGAGAACCCATCTTCCAGATTTTCGCTAAGGACTGGGTGAACATGCAAAGGTACTACTTGTTGTACAACTTGGAGGTGGGTCTCATGAAACTAGAAATTGGAAAATCAGGGATCACAGTTGAGGATCAGACGATGGAATTAATTAGGGAGAGAAGAAACGAAGCCCTATGGCATACTGAAGAGAGCGGAACGCAAAACACAAACATAGTATCATAAGTAGACGTATGGGATGAAATGGTTCTTGAGAACGGGATAG
>ARYC01020986.1:0-12805 GCA_000711775.1 Oxytricha trifallax
TTTATAAGTTAATATGAATTAATTAACATTTTCACTCTAAAAACCACACTCTATTCCAAATAATATATTAGGTTTGGAGAGTGGTTAAAATACTTTAATTAAAGATATATAAATAAAAACTATATTAGAATTGGTGTTAATTATCTAATTCTTCGGAAATATTCAAATTTATTTATTTTCAACTCCCTGTTAAAAAGTTGAGAATCTAGAAGTTTCAGTATAATTGGCATGAGATGCTCTGATGAAAGAATAGTTAAAAGATGAAATTTAGTTAATGTCATGTGCTATGATGATAAGGCAGACTTAAACTTAATATTTAGATTATATCAATTAACGCACTATGCGTTATATATTATCATCCTTGTTGAAATGCATCATTAAGCATGATGTCTTAGCGTCATTGGAAGTTGACTTATAAGCTTGTAGAATGCTTTGTCAAAGTTTGAGTTTACTTAAAATCCTAGTTATAAGAAAAAATTTTCTGCTACTAGTCAGAATCTTGAAATCAAAGGTCTTATGTCTAAGTGCTTGGCATCGTCCATGTTTAGGTTGTATTTAACAAGATGTTCTCTGATTAATTGTTTAATCTTGTATATATCTTCGCATTTTTAAAAGATAAAGCTATGTCGACTGCATAAACCTTGAAAGTATATAATAATCGAAATTTAAATCTTTGCTTAAAAGTTCCCAAAACATTATCAAGAACTAGAACAAAAAGTAATGGTGAAGACTTTCCACCTTAGGGGACACCTCTGGCAATTTTAATACGAGTCCCGAGTCAATGAAGATCAAGTTGCGTAATCATTCTTAATTTACTTAATAATAATTATTAAATTTTGTAACACTCCATAGAGATATTATGAATTACTTATATTATATTTAAAGTTAAATTTTCATGCAAATTTCTAAATTTAATTACTCACAAATTTTAATCATTGAATTAGTGATTTAAATATGAACACAATAATGATTAATCTAGAAAGAATTTATAAAGAATTGAAAGAATTCTAAGAAATCTAAGAAGAATATTCAATATTAAAATAAGTAGATTATAATTTGTTGTATAAGTAAACATAAGAGAGCTTATCATAATTAAATCTTTAATTTCATTATAGTATTTATGAAAAATAATGAGAAAAATAGATGGTATTAGCAATAAGATTAATAACAATACTAATACTTTTTAAATTTACAGAAAATGGAAGTTCTTGAACAGCTTTGTTATTTTTCCAGTATCCCTCGTAGAAGTCTCCATCAGCATGAATAACTTCCCTAACCAGTGCCTTTCTGTTCCTTGCTGAAGTCTCTGTCTTTCACCATCACTGACTCAAAGTATTGCTAGAAGAGTATTAAAATAATTATAAATTAAAAATCAAAATTAATTAAATAAACAAAAAGAGAGGGAATTAGCGGCAACAACAAGATGGAAGAAAAGCCACAAGGAAATACAACTAGGAGAAAACTTCCAACGTACATGAAAAGTGAAGAAAACACAGATCAGAAATCGCAGAAATTAATCCGGGACTACTTTGAATATTCAAACAAACATAAGCGAGGCAAATACAAAAAAACTTAAATGCTCAAGTGATTAATTACAATAGCTACAAAAACTTGAACAAATTTTCTGTTACAGTAGAAAACAATCGACAGCTTCATTTTATCCAACCACTAAGAGAAGCTGAAGGATGGGTCAAGAGAAACGAAAGATTTGCAGAGAATCAGCGCAGCAGGAGAAGAAAAGATGTGATAAGCAAGAAGAGGCAAATAGCTACGCAGTTTACAGAAATAAAAATATGCTTACAAAATGTGAGAGGATGGAACTCCAAACTGAAGTAAGACCAAATGATGAGGGAAATAGAAAATAAAAGGCCGGATTTTATAGCACTCGTAGAAACGAGGTTGTAAAGGATCTTCGGGAGCAACAACCATAACACAACTCAGACACAACTCGCAAGAAACGAAGGCATACTTACACTTAATAGCGGGAAATATGAAATAAAAACAGTTAAAACGTTGAGACAATACCTAGCATGGAATATTTTGAATGTAGAAGGATATCCCCTCCACATTATCACGGTTTACATACCACCATATTAAAATGAAGAAGTTAAAGAGCTTCAAAATAGAATAATCTTCATGATTAGATCAATTAAACTAAAATGTGACAAACAGAGGTTAATAGTAATGGGAGACTTTAACTTCCACATAAAAGAATTAGGCAAAAGACTCAGGAAAGAAGGACTGAAAGAATCAATTCCAGAAGGAATGGAAACTCATACAAGAGGCAATCAATTAGACCAAATCTTCTCAAATGTAGAAACAATTAAGTGGGAATTAAATTAACTTAACCAAACAGACCACAAACTACTGTAAGTCAGGCTCAAATTAGTATTTCAAGAGAACGACCTTAAAATGACAGATAAAGAGAAAACGATTAGAATTTCAGATGTTAGAAAATAATGCTGGAAAACATTCATTGAAGAAGGAAAAGAACTGGAAGCTAAAGACTTAGAATAACCAATAAGGAATTGCTTTGAAGATAAACTAGAAAGACAAAGTAAAACAAAAAATTGGTACTAATAGCCACCAATTTGGGCTGTTAAGAATAACATCTCAAGTAATAACAGCCTTTACCTAGATACCAAAGAGCAGTGGAAGGAAGCAATCAGAGATATGGAACACTGTTTAGGTAGAAACGACCTTAAAGGGTTCTTTTACCTAGTAAAAAGACTAACAAAAAACAAAAAATAAACTTAACCAATTAAAGGTTTAACGATAAGAGATGAAAGAGTTTAACCAGGAGAATAGACTATGGAGGTAACCTTAAACCACTACAAACAACTTTTCAAAGACGATAGGAATAAGGAAGAGAGGTACTCCAATGAAAAGAAGGGAGATGATGTGATGATCGATGAACAGAATGCACAGGACTTTTGTAACGAAGGAGATGTGGTAAAGAGCATAACAGAATGCAATTTCAACAAGGAAATCGGTTAAGATGGATTTGATGGAAAAATGCTAGCAAAAGCTGGAAGAATTAAACAAATCGTAAGCCAGAAGATAGCGGAATGGATGAATAGCGGGTAGCTCCCCAAGTACTTGAAGGAAGGCAGATTAATCTTATTGGGTAAGAACTAAGGAGAATAATACCCGGAAATAAATAACACTAGACCAATTGTGGTGAACTCACATCTCAGCAAAATAGTGGAAAAAGTAATAATAAATAAAATCCAGGAGGAGAAGAGCGAGTTACTAGTAACAGGAAACTACCAAAATGGATTTAAGGAGAATAAGAGCACTCATCTAAATCTGATTAGACTATTTGAACACATCAAAGAATCAAGACGGAAGACTAAAAGCAGGGAAGCATACCTATTTATTGACTTACAAAAAGCCTATGACTCTGTCTGGAAGGACAAACTACTACAAGTCTTACACTCTAGAATTAAGAATGAATAAGACAAAAAGATTGTCAGATTGATCGAGGAACTATACAAAGATAACAAAATAATATATGAAGGAGAAGAGATACAGGCGGAGAAAGGAGTTGCTCAAGGAAGTAGACTATCGCCTATGCTATTCAACATTTATCTATAAGACGCCATATACTCACAGAAGGAGCTAGAATCGTTAATACAATAGGGAAAGCTTCTAGCTTTCGCGGATGACATACTTATCAATGTGAAGAATAAGCAACAAATGATAAGAATATTAGAGTGTTTCAAAGAAATTGAAAAAACTCACAATTTAAAGCTAAATCAGAAGAAGACTTTGTCCTTGAGCGACGCAAAAGAATTTCATGATATCGATGAGATAGATGGAATAAAAAAAGTGGAGTAAATCAAGTACCTTGGTATAAATATACAACTAGACACCAAAGCACTTTTAAAAAATACATGGGATGATATTAAAAAGTAAACGTACTTTTACTAAAATCTTACAAAATCGAACAACCCAACACAATAATGGTCGCTCAGATAAGGTCACTAATAATATACAAATACACACCTTTAGTAGCCACTGGTTATGTTAAGATTGATGAGATTGATAAAATAGAGACGCAATTGAAGAGAATAGCATTCAAAACACCAAGAGATATCTCGAACAGAATTTTGCGTAACATTACGTAACTCAAAGAGAGTGGAACTAAGGAGACAATTGAACTGTTGGTTCAGAAGAACATTGGCAAGGTGAAGAATAGTTTAGAAAAATACATAAAGCTAAAAGTGTTAAAGAACCCAATTTAGGGAAAAAAAGAGGAATTGTAGAAGAGGAAAAAACTATTCATAACAAAGAATGTGATGGACACAATGATGGCAATTAACCAAGGCAGAACCATCATAAGTTATGGAATGAGCCACTATTGCAACGCCCATAAGACCTTTGTGGACTCTACTCACATGAGAAACTGCTATATGATGAATGAGGCTGGAGATCCAACGAGATTTAACAAGATCCTGAGAAATCACAGACTAGTGGACTTAAATTTTAAAGAATAGATAGAGATCATAGCTAACATGGTCTGGCTAGACGAAAGGATCAGAGGACTAGAGACGTAAGGATACTTCCAAAAGGTTAAAAAACTTTTCAAAGTAACATACGTAAAAAAACAACATATTAAATCAGAAGAACAAAAGATAGATCATCAATGATTAATCTGAACATCCAAAGATGTGAAGTAATGAACATTGAAGTATAAATAGCGAAGATGTAAAGAGAATTATAATTAAAAATCAAAATTAATTAAATAAACAAAAAGAGAGAGATTCTGGAAATCAATTTAAATTAAAAGATTAACAAGATGGAAGAACAAAAACAAAGATACAGTCAAGAGAGTCAACACAATTACTATGATAGCAAGAGGAGGAACTTCAGAGATGACAACATAGATAAGAAGGCAGTATTCTGGTAGAAGGTCAAGGAAGTTAGATATGAACACAGAGACAGAAGTAAAGACCAGGAGGTCCTCGGCCTCAGAGATAACAAGCATCAGAAAGTTCCGCTAAACAAGCAAATGGGGTTTAAGAGTAGACTGAGGATTGGACAATCAAACCCTAGTAAGAAGATACATGAAACCAAGCCACAAAGAACCAGATTTGACATACACGAGGATGGTACTGAGTGCGTCCAAGCAGACCAAATGAAACTAAAGAGCCTAATAGACTTGACAGAGGTAACATGCTAAGGATTTGACAAAGTCATTCATACCAAAAAGGGATGGATCTCACAGACCACAAGAATGATGACAATTGTTTGCTGCCCAAGCACAAGGAGAAAAATTGAGAAAGCTCTTATAAAGAGATTTCACTATAGAGAATAAGCAAGAAACAGAGGGAGCAGAGAATGGGAACTATGGTCAGAGAGACAGGAAAACCATTGGAGAGAAATAAACGAAAGCTGGGAACACGAAAGTCTGATGCCAGGGAGACACATACAGGAGAACACTATGGAGGTGTGCCTTCGGCAAATTGAAGAAGCCCAATTTAGCGAAGAGAAAATTTCACATATGATCATCTCACCAGTTGTTATGAATGACAAAGGGGTAATACAAATAGAGAGAGTTGTAGGATCAACCAACTGGAAGATGGAAAACGGTAAATTCTGGAGAGAAGAGCAGGATATTAGGAGCATTATAATTCCAATAAGTTGCCAGAGCAGCATCAAGGGATGCAGGAATTGGATAGTTTTAAGGATCACAAAAGGCTCGGGAGCTATAGAGGTGTTTGACGCAAGAAGAAATGTGGGAAGTTTGGCACTAATCTAAAAACACCAGAAGTAGATCATCTTGATGATAACAGAGATTATGGGAAAAGATTTCAAAGCTGACAAGATTGTCATAAGAAATGATACTAACTAAGTGTCAGATCCAGAAGATTGCGGTGTGATGGCAATTCTAATAACAAACCACCTAGCATTAGAGCTTGAGGGAGAACCCATCTTCCAGATTTTCGCTAAGGACTGGGTGAACATGCAAAGGTACTACTTGTTGTACAACTTGGAGGTGGGTCTCATGAAACTAGAAATTGGAAAATCAGGGATCACAGTTGAGGATCAGACGATGGAATTAATTAGGGAGAGAAGAAACGAAGCCCTATGGCATACTGAAGAGAGCGGAACGCAAAACACAAACATAGTATCATAAGTAGACGTATGGGATGAAATGGTTCTTGAGAACGGGATAGAGAGACAGATGGAGCTACTTTAGGAGGAATAAGAGGAAAAATTCAGTGAGATAGCGGAGGAAGGAAATGTGGTTGAAGAATACCTACTCATGCAGCGAGGATACGGAATGGAGATAGAACCAAACCTTACAGGAGGAGCGAGGAAACCCAAATTGGTCCAAACTCCACACACGGACGAGAAGAAGATTTCAGAATCAGACCCTAAGTAAGAAGCAAGAGATCAGGATAAAAGGGAATAAGAGGAGTCTAGAGTCAAAGGAAGGGATGGACAGCAGAATTTGAATGAAGAAGAAGATACAGGAGTCCAAGGACAAAAGTAGTGAAAGCATTCAAATGTAAAGAATTACATCTCGCTTTTAATATTGCACTGTCACTGTTCATTAATTGTGCATTTTATTTTACCTTAAGTTATTATCTATCTAAAATAATTATAGATATCATAAATGTAACTTACAAAATTATGGTGAATACTACATGGTTCCGTCTTCATCTTAAAAGGATTTCATTTTAACAATAAATAATTAATTAAAATTTATCTATTTCCTATTATAAATTATGATTGTTTAAAATTGTAACTATCTTTGATTATTCTTGATTAAAAATAGATAACTTTGGTGAAAAGTTAAATTCAATAGTTTATTTGTCCTTAAATATTAATTTACATTTTAATATTTTTATAATTCACAAAACTATCATGAAACAATATGACTTCTAATTGATATTGAATATATCGATTGCAACATCTTAATCAACTATGATTTTCTTGTTAGAATCTAAATTTATGTTGATGAAACTATATCAATTTTTAGTTTTGATTAGGCCAATTCTAACCTTCTAAATGGCTCTGGTTTTAGTGTACCGAATGTAGGAATGAGAACATTCCAGATAATTCTTCAACTACGCCAGATTTGGTCTTATATCCTCTGGAAAGTTTATATTCTCAAGCATTCTATCCTATATTTAATCAAGATTGAATATAGCAAACTACGATTACTAGTTGGAGATCAGAGAATTTAATCATTATAGAAAGCCTTGAGTCAAGAACATTCGAAGTGTTTTATCAATTAATTAGTTTTAAAATCGAACACTAGGAGTGAATGATAAAACAATAGAGAGAAAATGTAGTATAAAATTCATTAACTCATCTGGATATCTATGTGAAACTAATATCAGGTATACTATAATCATAGTTAAAAGAAAGACAATAATACAACCACTACATATATACAATCAAAATAATACATAAGTGGATATTTTTTGAGTGAGAGATATCAAGGAAGAAAAATCAATGCAGATATATAAAATGCTAATCAAAGTGGAGGATGCAACATATTGAACACATTTCACAGTAAATTCTACTGATATCGATCCAAGCGAAATATTAATAATAAATTCTATTTTCAAATGAAGATGAGAAATTAAGATATAATGAATGCTTATCATCACAATTCATAATTAATTATAATAATGAAAATACATCCATTTTATTAATGTATTGTTAATGATTGTGGAGAATTTAATTGATCGCCTTTACTTTTATTTACCATTACTTAAACTTTGTAACATATAATAGATTGTATTATCAAACAATTAAGAAACTTCAATGAAAAGTAAAAACAAACAATCTCTGGTTGCTAAATCTTTAAGTAGTAAAAATAAATTGGGAAAATAACAAAAAAATTTAAAGTTACTTTGTATAATACCAATAATTAAGCCGAAAATGAGCGTAATTTATAAATAAGCTATAAATAATATTTCTATAGCATTTGTTTAAAGTTTAATTAATTCAGTCAGTTTTATAAACTAAAATTTAGTTACATTATGATTATTGTAATTTGTCATTTTATTGATTAAGTTCAATATATATATAGTGGAATTACTTGAATAAATTTCACAGATTCGTAAATCTAAATAAATATTAAATGACATTAATATTTTGACAGATTTAACAATTCTCATTGTATAATTTTAATGAGTAAATAGCCATATGCAAAAGTAAGAGTGATCTATAGCTGATCTTACTAGATTATTCATAATCCCATACTCAATTACAGGAATCTATAAGTTTTAAATCTGTAAGAAATATATTAATTTATTTAATTATTCTATTATTTGCTAAGTTTTATAAAACAATATCAATTTCTACTTTATGAAACTTAATAATATTTTGTATTATTATATAAAATAATATTATTATTATTATTATTGTATACTCGTTAATTAAACATTATGGTCCTCAATTCTCTAATATCTAAATTATTAATCATATTTTATCGAAATTGTATGTGAACAAAGTGCTGTCCAACACATTTGAGCACTTGCAACTACTTGCATTTAACAATGAAATATATTTATATACATTCATTTCAATCATATGCTAAATTTAGTTTTAATTATTTTATTTTTTCTAAGAAAAAACAAATTAATTGAATGTATGGGATATTATTAATAAATTACAAATTATTGGGAATTTATAAATTAGAAAAACAGAATAACTGATATAAAAAAGAGATTATTATATTAGTACAGATAAAAATGCGAAAACTCTTAAATAAAAAGGAGAAAAGTTGCAATTATATTTTTATATTTACTCAATGTCTTTTATTTATTTGATGATGACTTCTTTAATTTTGTGTTTTTCTAAATAGTTTCAGTTTAGAGAACAACTAATTAGCTGTTTCATTGTCATACAATAAATTGTAGAGTTTATAAATGCAATATTATATAAAGAGGGAAATCTCAACATAATTGAGACATATTCAATAAAGCTAGCGATAATTTTCAGTTTTAGATGCAATTTCTCTATTAAATGAATAAATAAGTGAAATACACTATAAACTTATGCAAATAAAACTGATATTTATGATAATTTTATTATAGAAAAGAAAAAATACGAGAGCCACTTACTGTTATCAAATCAACAATATAAAGTATCTTAATGATCAATCCATTTTTAATTTAAGAATGTGAAATTATATTCTGTGTATATTCACTTCTAATTCATATAAAATTTTTTCAAAAATTCATGCATAAGATTAAGCAAATGGAAGCAGTTTTATTAAGAAGCATATTGGAGTAAGTATAAAAGCTGTTGTGTATTGATAATCACTGCAAATATAGAACAATTTACAGGAATATATTTCAATTAAATGTAAAGTGTCGCTGTAAATTTCTTTACTTAACCATCGTCCTATATTAAACAAATGAATTAAATTTAATAAAAGATATATAAAAACAGATAAAACACATAATAAATTCTAAATTCATATTAACAGGATTCAAATCAAAATCAGAATATAAAAGATTTGGAAAGAGAGGTCAGAAGAAGAAAAGAGGAAGCAGCAAAAGAGCAAGAAATAAAAGACTAAGCAATCAAAGAATTTATGATCGATTTTTATTTATATTAGGATAGTCACTGATTAAGTTCTACTAACACTCTTATATCAGGGATGGTATTTAAGCCTCCTTCATAGCAAATGATTTTTATTATAAATGTATATTTTAACATATATAACAATCTCCCTTTTATTCATAATTTATTAACTTAAAGATAATTTTAAGATGAAAGAAATTCCTTATCGTTTTTATGATTTCTCTATATAGCATTTTACTAATATCATTATAATGACTTTGTGAGATAATGTTCAATAATATGAAAATTAACGAAGCAATTAATTTTGTTTAGTAAGATTTCGTATATTTGACTAATCTCATCATTTTATATTAAAAGAATGCAATATTTTTTAAATTAATGAAAATAAAAAAGAGAGTAATGAAAGAAATGATTCAGCCAAGAAGGAAGTTACCGTATATTCAAAGCAAATATTAAATAAACTTTATCTGTCTTGTATCATATCAAGATATTGCTATGATTTATATTATTGGTGCATCAGAGACTTATAGAAAATGATTAAATAATAAAAAACGTAAGAATTAAAAAGAAAACTTTGTAAAATCCATAATATTTTGAGGGGAAGTGATTTTATGTAAATATTTTTTTTAAAAAAAACATCATTATCATAATTATGATAAATAATGTGAAAAATATATGATTGTAAGAATATAATTAAGATAAACACTAATACTTAATGTGATAATCAAAAATGGAAATCTTAAAAAACCAGTTTCATCTTTCCACTCACCTTCATAGACATCACCATCTGCATGTATAAGTCTTTCCCTCCCTGTCTTTGAGCTGCTCTGTGAAGTTACTGTCTTCCGCATCCTAAAGTCTTACCAGGTTGGACCTCTGTAAAAATAAAATTTTAGATATCTTTTTTGTAACTTACATTTTTTGTGAGTACACAGTCTCCAACCAGCGTTAACATCTAAAGGTTTTCATTTTGTAAATCTTAATTTCATTTTTAATTATCAAATATCGATTATTTTTTATAATTATATACACCTATAACTTTTATTCTTCATCTTGATCAAAATTAAATGAAATTAAAAATTTAAGCAATTTATTAAAATGGTAAGAATTTGAATAGGCTTTAACTTTATAAATTTATATAAATTAATAGCAAATAAGAAAAAATACTATAATTGTTCTAGAAGTTAAAATTCCTCTACATATTCAAAACCCCAAAACCCCTTAATGAGGTTTATAAGTGCTTTGATTTGTAGGGAATTTGTTAGGGGTTGGGGTTATTAATTAAATGCGAGACAAAAATAGCAAGCTTTTGGGGTCTATTTATGATGAAGAGTATATAGATTTAGTGTATAAACTGCGCTATGGATGTGATATATACAGTGAATAAATCAAACCAGTACTAAACTATAAGTCTATTGCGCTACTCTTAAAGCGAAGCCCTTCAACTGTGCGCTCCCACTGTCTTATAGCACTATCATTAAAGCAATAGTAGCTAAATTCTAAGCCTAAGAGGTAGTAAAAGTTTCTATAGAAGCATATTGATTATCTTATTAATGAGAGAACTTTGAAGTATTGGGCTCACTTCTCTTTAGACCAACGAGCTACTATGTTTCATCGCCAATTCCCTGAGTTGAAGATCTCTGCTCAGTCTATAGCTAACATCTATAAACAAAATGGTATCTCTTACAAAGGTGTGAATCGTATCAAGAGAGTGATTGATTTCACTCTGCCATTTTACAACAACAACTTAAATTATATTTATAATTAAATGCAGAGAGCCTAATAGAATAATATTAAGTTTATACATGCTGACGAGGCTGTGTTTACCTTCAACACTTTCATCTAGAAGTCTTGGTATAAGAGGCATAGTAAATAGAAGTATATGACTAGAAAGTCAAGGTATAAACAATGGCAATTCTTGGAGGAATTAGTTAGGATACTGGTTTAGAAACCTATGTTATTCATCCTCGCTCAATTAAGACAGAGCAATATATTAAGTTCTTAGAACAGTTGAAGAGAAGGACCCTGAATAAGAGATTATACTGTTTGTTGATAATCTTTCAGTTAATAAGACAAAAGATACAAGGAAGAGTTATGAACAACTTAGAATAACGCCAGTGTTCAACGTACCTTACAGTCCATAGTTTAATGGAATTGAGTTCTACCGGGGAATATTAAAAGGCCATTACAAGAAAATGCTGCTCTACCACTTGATGCATGACCTACCTATCGATACAGAAGACTTTATTAAAAGCTCAGCGAAGAGAGTAGATAATTAATTGGCTTAAAAGTGTGCTAAAGAAGGGAGAGTGAATGTATATAAATAAATATTGTAGTTAAGTTATGAATATATAAGTCACATTTAAAATTCTTTAGAGGGAGCTGGCTTCTCTTTCTTTTCTTCTATTTCTTGCTTCCCTCCTCCTATGTTTCTTCTCTTGCTGCCATCCTGCATCTATGTTCATTGACTCTGGAGGCTAAATATTTGAATAAAGTCTCTTGCTAACTTCATACTTTGTCTGCGACTTTCGCTCTGTGAAGCTTGCTCTATTCATTCATCAAGAAGATGCCAGTACCAGAGTTTTCTAAAGATTTAAACTACTAATCTTACTTGAAATATATGGGTGATTCTGCAGCTCTGATAGCCAGCTCTCACTTATCTTGATCCCTTGTTTATCTTTATCTTCTGAAGAGATGCTGTACCTTTTCTTATGAGCTTCTTGAATAATTTCTTTCAAGTAATCACCTTTAATTGTTGCAAGTATGCCAAAGATATAATTTCTTTCAGGTAGTTTATTTGACAACTGCTTCTTTGTAGGTAGGTACTGCGAAACCTCTGGGTCATTCATAGCATCATCGTATAAGTTAGTCACTGAGATTTCTGGATAGTTTGGAATCTCTGCAAACTTTACATCTTAAGATTTCAATGCTTTCCTCTCTTCGCAGAGTATCGCCTTTAGAAATGAAATTTTGGTACTTTCCATCGTTGGCAATAACAAACCTACTACATAATCAAGATGAGTTACTATGAGTTCATTACCTTGCTGCACCAGGTAGCGGTGCAAATCCTCCTTGCTTCTAAATCTCTGATCAATTCTTGTGCTTGCACTCTTTTCATTACATCATTCTTTGACTCCATCTTGTTTACAGATCTAAAAAATGATATTCAAATTTAAGTTTATTGATTTCAATTATATACCTCTGTAAAACTTACTATTAAATATGAGCATCCTATAGGAGGTCAACCTCT
>ARYC01020988.1:0-10346 GCA_000711775.1 Oxytricha trifallax
AATTTATGAGAGTGATACAACCGACATTTTCCATAGCTGTATAACTAGTAGCTTTATAATCGAAAAAATATAATTTATTTAATAATGATTTTATCATGCACACACTGCGTAAAGATATGTTGAAATTCTTGGAGTTTGATTGAATTCATACACAGCCACGTCATCAGCATTAAGAAAATGTAGATTTATATACATTTATATCAAATTAAACTCATGTAAATTACTAATTGTCGTAGAACTTTAGGAACCATTCTGTCCCAAATCTCTCAAAGACCCTCTTGCCGTTGCCCTGTGCATCATCGTATCTTTTTTCTTTCTCATTTGAGACGGTAACCCAGTCCTTGGTGACTGTGATGGAGAATGTCATCTTGGCTTTGAGGTTGGGTTGGTCGAAGCAGGGGAACACTCTGAAGCAGTGGAAAGCCTCGAACTGGGTGTACAGGTACTGCTTCTCGTCGTTCTTGTCCACGTAAGAGTGCAAAACACAATTTATTATTATTTATTCAGCTCTTCTTCTGGCTTGAGTCTCCTTTAGGATTACATTACCTTTGAAGTTTGAGTCAACAATAACACCTTCACTACCCAAATGCTTTTATATGAGTTCCTTTTCGGTTTCTGAAGGAACGAATCCTTGAACAGCTTAAGATTTCATTTTATTAAATTTTAAATTAGTATCTTTTTTAATTTCGCAATCTATTAATTGAAAAGAAATATTCTTGAATAGATTCGAAGTATTTAATCTTTTTTGATATCAATCAATTTCTCTATTTATATCAAATTTTATTTCAACATATAATCAAAGAGGTTAAAAATTCCCATTACATTATAAACTATAATTTTAATTTAAAAAGGAAAATTCTTAATAATTCACTATACAGTTATAAAATATATCACTAAGAAAGAACCAAAAACTTTTTGGGATAAAAGTTTGTAATTAATGAATTGTAATTTTCTTTTGCTACAAAAATTGGCGTTTCCTCTTCAGCCTTGGACTCGTGTAGACGCTCCACATCCTACATCTTTATATTTTGACCTTAAAGTACAACGGGTCTACACATAACAACGAGACCATCCTCTTTCCAGATTTCTCTGTATGGCTCTGCTGCAGTATAAAAGTTGCACTTCTTGTAGAATACTGTAAGGGCTGGCAAACACTTGGCAATTAAAAATGCGCCCTTCAACTTCAATTTTCCGGCTTTGTCATGGAGAACTTTGCCACATTCATTGAGCAGTCTCTTTTATAGCCCAGTCTTTCTTTTCTAGTAATGAGTGGCACTGATCATTATGAAATAGAACAGGTATTCAGCTATCACGACCGTTTAAATAACAGCTGCAGATACAATCGGTCAATTTTTCACACGATTTCTCGGCCTTAAAAGTCTCCATTGCCCAACTTGTTCGTGTAGTGCTTCTTGAAGAATGTCATTGTATCTTGCGATAGATTGGACGCACTGAAGCAAAATGCTTTGTGTTTGTTAAAGCCTTCACTTATGTATATGCATTCACGAGATGCGAGGTGTTCGTTGATCTTATCACCTACTTCCTTGATAAAATCATTGTGCGCACGCCGGTATTCATTTGGTTCAAGGAGTTGCATCTTTTATTAATTAAAATGTTTATTAAAGACTTGTTAATTAAACAACAGCAACCCAACTATATATCCTGGGTTTTTAATTCAATTAATAATAAATAATACCTTCGAATTTAGCATTCATAAGTAATGGGACTCAAAACCAAACTATACCAACTAATAAAGTCTGTGGATCTATACGGTGATCAAGTAACTTTTCACTACAAGAACTCATCTACAGTCAAGTCTTTTATTGGAGGGTTCTTCACAATCCTTTCTAGGCTAGGAATCTTGGCTTTTTTACTGGTACTCCTTCAAAGCGTATTAAATATGGATAGTGTTGTAACTTTTAAAACTGTGAACAGAAGCTTGATAAAAGATAAGTCAATCTACAACTTGAAGCTAGATAACTTTGACATCGCTATCGGCATACAGTGGTTTGATGGAAAACCTCACATAGAAGAGAGATTAAATTTGAACAAATATCTCGCTTTTCAATTTGTTCGTACTGATCTTTATTTCACAGAAGGACCTGATGGAAGTTTATTTCCAGGTTTTTAATCAACACAGATTCCTCTAATTTAGTGCGAGCTAGGAAGATTCAGAGGCTAGAATGAATCTATGAAGGCCTTGGGAATCGATGTGCTAGGTTCCTTTTGCCCGCAAACGATTGATATTCCCCTTTAAGGTCAAGCAAGCTCTCCAGAGAAGAAAATGCTTTAACTCCAAGTCTCAACTTGCAGAAATTCGACTTTTCCTGGCGCTCCTATCTGTGAGTCTTCAGCTAATATATCACAATTTATTATGCAGACACTAATAAGTGTTGCCCATCTGAAGATGTACTTTGACCAAAATAACTATGAAAACCCCATTTAAAATGAGATAATTTACGATTTCTATAGTTTGTAGGAATCCCAGGCCTTCACATAAAACATAGAGATGCGGAAAAATTTATTGACTTCTAAAAACAATTGGTTCTCATCCTTCTTTTAGATTAAAGAATACGAATTCTACGAGCCTATTAGATCAAGAGTCATTGTCTAAGATATCAAACCCTACATCGCGGAAATGATTAACATAGTCATTTCCTAAAGCTCCCAGGAGATCAATATCGAGCGAGTCCGTATTACTTTTATAGATATCCTTTCAATTGTTGGAGGCTTTGCCAATATCATCGTTATAACTGCTAAACTGCTCATCCAATTTTACTAGACCTCTTATTACAAAGAGATTTTTATCTCCAAACTCTTTTAGGTGCATTCATATGAAGAGTAATTCGATTAAAAAGCCATAAAGAAAAGGAATGGCTTTAAAGGATAAAAGTCTCCAATGAAGACTATCTCTAATGAAGAAGAAAAAGTTACATCACTTGCAACATAAATAATGAAAGTTCTTTAATCAAGGAAGAAGTTAAAGATGAATGTGTTCACTTATCAGATAAAGAAAGCTTTTAGTTGCTGCAAGCAAAAAAGATAGTCTCTTTAATAAAAAGATCGAATACAACAAATAGCCATTCTAAAATACTAAAAGGCCTTTGATATCATTTAAATCCAGAAGACACTTATGAAATTAAAAGTATAGTAGAAACTGCTTTTCAAAGGATATCAGAGAAAACTACTGGCTTGCATGAATACTGGGCTCATATATGCTGAGGCTTCTAAGCTTTGCAAGATTGCCCCTTCAGAAGATCACTAAATTGTTAAGAAGGTAAGCAATCAGGCTATAAAGCATAAAAAGCCATTAGACATTGAGATAGTAAAGGAAATTATCGGGAAAGCCAACTGGGATCAACTTACCACCAGTAAGACTGAGAATTAAGCTAAAACAGGTAAACACTCACACAAAAAAAAAGTAGTAAAATGCTTAAATTCTTAAGGGTCTGACAAAGGAACCCAATAAGAGCCCAATCAATAATCTAACTCTAACTTTGATGAATTAACGTTTACCAGGGAAAAAAAAGTTTCCAAAGTTCATAAGTTTTCTGTTTCCTTGAACTCGGATGACAAGCAGTGAGAGCATTTTTTTAGTTTTGATATGAACACTGGATCAGTGCGATAATCACTAATTTTTTTAGCTTAAATCCTTTAAGCATATTATAAATTTACCCAGTATAATTAATCTTAATATTTTAAAATACACTCAAGAATTGTTAAGGAGTACATAAATTTTTGAAGTATAAGTTCATTATTAATAAACATTAATACGCTACTGCGAGCAATCAACACGTTTAGATAATTTATATCAAGCAAATATGCCCTTAATAATTTCACTTAAATAATTGACGCTGTTAATTCGAAAGATTAACTTACTCTTATAAATTAATATTGATTGTATTACTATATTTACCATTATATTGATAATTTTAATTTGACTACGTCGACGGTCATTTTGAAAGATAACGTTAAATTATACTATAAATCGAGGTATTTAAGTAGTTATGAAGGATTAAGGAAGCTTTGTCAGGGCAATTAGATTAATAAATAAAGATTATAACGTTTAAAGGGTAAAAATATAATAATGTGAGAAAAAATAAGTAAATAATTTATCGATATTTCCTTAATTTCATTCAAATGAAATAAATAATTAAGTAAAAAACAAGGATTAACAAATTAAAATTATAGAAATATTTGATTATATATACTAGGGAATATTTGAAAAAATTATGCACTAATAATACATTTTACTTATTTATTCATTAGCATATCAACATCATTAAGAATTATTATGAAATTGCTCATATTGATATAAAAAACTAAAATAAATTGACTTAATGAAATAAATACTGATCTGATTCTAAAAATAGCTATCATGGTTTGATTTCTTTCTTGCAGAGTGGACACTCTAGTTTCCTCTTAAGCCATTCTTTTAAACATTCAGAGTGAAAGTAATGTCTCTAGTCACATTTTAACTCTGCAATTTCATCGGTATCAACGTAGTCACCAAGGCAAATGGCATAAATTATGATAATATAATAATACCATAATATAATGATTTTAGAGCAGTAAAAAGTAATCGTATATTAAATATGAATATTATTGAAAATGGCGCATTATTCCATGTTTCTATTTTATTCGTCAACATTTTCAAATTTTTTCTATTTAGATTATTAACTGCAGCTAAGTAGGGAATGCGATCTTAATTGGATTGTTTGCTCTATGCTGTTATCTACAAGCTGCTATTACAAAACACACAATTAAATTTAATTTTAATTTATAATATTTAATGAATAATATTTTAATTTTTCCCATAAAACACAGGACACAAGGCCCCACACAACATGTGAAACCATATAATAGAAAAACTAGATAACCATAAGCAATCGCTATCATCATTATAACCCACATTGCCTTGAAATCATCAAAGGAATCTTTGCAGCACATGCTGTCTCTTGAATAGTGGAATGTATTAAACTTACTGGCTTTATTTAAATATGATATCTATGAGGAGGGGAAATTTTATTAAATTTTCATCTCTCATATTAAATTGAGTTTACCAGGCCACATGAAAAGTTAGCAAACATAAAAAAGTCATGAGCTCTATACAATCTTTGGGTTTCTTAGCAATTTACTTTTATCTACATTAAAGACTACAACAATAAGTTCCTTCAATGCATATAACAATGAAATGTATGCAAAAACTATCAATTAAAAAATTCATTTAATGTTTTATATAAATTGCTTGAAATTACATACTTTTTACTATAGAATCATTATATTGATGGTGCCTGGTTTAAGAATTAATAATTTTATAGAAATTTTTCTTTTAAAAGTTTGGCATAGTTTAACAAGGATAAATATGCCTAAACATTACTAAATTACTGTAAAACGCTTAAGAAATTTTAATAAAATATTAGTGTTCAAAAACTTTTGAATTTAAGCTAGTGATTCTAAATTTTGTAGGACAAACCCCTTTTGATTTTTGTAAATTACTGATATCATTGATAAAAGACACAATTAAAATATATTTATAAAGCTAAAATCTTTTAGAAAAATAAAGTAAGACTATATTTTTTAAATTTCTAAGATATTACAAACTAAAAATTTAAAGCTTAAAATTTTTTAACTATCATCCATCTCGCTATTGGAGTATCGCAATTATATTTCTCTGTGGATAACTTAAAACGATAATCTTATTCAAATTTGTAAATATTATATAACTTGGTGGAATCGCCTTTGTCTAAAGCTATGCCAAAACAAACTCCAAAACAATCAACTCTTGTATCATATTTCTTATTGACTTTTTTCTGACATTTTTATATTCCGCTTCTGTGTACTCTAATAATATTTATAATAGTTGCATCCTATTAAACTTTTTATTGATGCTGAAAGAAGCAAGAGGACTCTAAACTAAAAATTCCTCCATTTTTTAAATGATTTTAATTAATTTTAAATATATTTAAATTTTTAATAGAATAATAAATAACATTGAAATCCATAATATAAGAGAGTCAATGATTTCATTAATGTCTCTCGAGGATTTTAAATTTAAAATAATTAATCTCCAAATTTTTCATTTTTTAAAAAAAAATTCCTTATACATTTTTCTATATCCAAAAAGAATTATGAGAATTCTGATTAGATTTAGAACATTATTCTTTTTTTAGTTTTTTTCTCATTTCTTACCACATTTTTAAATTAAGGAATTATTTTAAAGCATTAAAAAAATCTATTAGAATTTATTCATATATCCATAAGGATTTTTAAAAATTAAAACAGAAAAAGTTCTATATAATTAAAGAGGATGAAAAATCTTGATTATTTACTTAGAAATATTATTACAAATTAATTTATAAAAAACCTCGAGAGACACTAATGAAAATCAGTGACTCTCGACAATTATAAATAAAAATACTCTATATATGAGGCTTAAAAATATTACATATTTAATATTAAGCTTAAGGTATAATCAAAAGATATAACAGCAGCTGCAGCAAAATTGTGTCCGGCTGCAACTGCTGTAATTCTATTAATATACTATTCATAATCATTTAGTAAAAATTTTTAATGATATTTTACTCTTGTCTGTTTAATGCTGTTGCGAAGGGCCCACTTCCATGAACATCTCCAGCCTAACTCTAAGCAGCCATTTAAGCGCGTATATCTCTAAAAGTACCTCTGCGTTGTATAACTGTTGAACTCTATTATTCATTTATTTAATCTAAATATAATATATTAAAGAATAAATTGATATCTTATTTTATTTGAATTTATTTTAATATAATTTATTAAAATAATAATAATTAAATTCAAGTACAGGAGGAGGGACATCTGGGAAGTTTTAATTTCAAAATTAATTTTATTATTAGTTTTAATTTTCGATTTATTATTTTTCGTTAATAGTTGAATAGTAACCATTTTGTCTATATATGAGGTTGGAATTATATTCATATTAATTATTGCTATAAGAACAAGAAATTTAATGGGATAAAAAAACCTCATTTATTAAATAAAAATTATTTTGTTAAACTCAAACTAATAAATTTGACTTACTATATCTACTGAGTATTTTATGGATCCATTTTATTATTGAGATATTTTTGCACTTAATAATAATTAAAATATATATGCTTAAATATATTATTAATGTATTTAAATATAGAAAATATATCTTAAACGGAAGGATATTGATTTAGAATGAATAAATTAAACATATTTCTTTAATAAATTAATTAATTTAAATTAATTTAAATTAAACCAAAATTTTAACTTCAATTTATATTTAAAAATAATATTAATTAAATGATAATATTTGTAAAACATTTTAGTAAATAAAATATTTTATTATTATTGGTTTATTAAAAAGAAGATTTAACAAGACATTTATTTGAAGATTCAATTAAAGTGACAATATAAATTATAAGAGTTTAATGAATTTCTAACTTCAAATTATTATTGGAAATTTAACATTAATATCTCCAAATATAATTAATTAAATTCCACAATATTTATAATAAACATTGATGTAAGGACTATAAATAGGCAAGCCGCATTTTAACATTTATATTTAAAATACATTAGTAAAAATGACTAACTTCAACAAATAATATGTTGGTAAGGAATTAAAGATGATATTGACATACAAAGGTTTTGATATTTGTTATTCATTATTAAGAAAAGGTTTTAAATGATATTGTTCTCAATACTAATTACAAGTAATAAGATAGGAAATGAATTAAAATTAATAAGAGAATTTATTTTACATTTTTATTTAGTGCTTTGCGGAAATTAAAACAAGGGCCTAAGAATCCATACTATTTAATCGGTATTTAATAATTAAATACTTATAAATTTCAAAATCTTCAGTCAACCTTATTCTGAGTGGACGATTTCCCTATGCTGAGGAAATTTATTTATAAAAATAATCAGAGATATAATAATTTGTATATTTTGAGAATAAGGTTAAGGGATATTGTAAAACTCGGAAATTCTATTTATTAAACATAATTTTAAATGTGAGCTTGAACAGCGAAGAGAGTTTCGAGTTTAAATATCAAACACCAAAACTTGTCGATTTATTTGATTGATACTATTATTAATTAAATATTGTAATTAATAAATACCTATTAAGATTTTAATTATGTTTTATTTAGGAAGTTAGAGTTTATAAAAGAATAATTTTAAATAGAATTTGAGAGCTAGATATCAGTTAAAAGTTGTAATTAATATCATGAATAATTCAGAACAATTCAAAAATTGTTCATTAATGGGAAGTTCCTTCATAAATATTATCCTTCTGTTATATTAATTGTTTGAAGAAATATCAATTTAATTTTAGCTAAATAATCCTTTGAAATTATAAAAACATCTTCTTTAAATTATTCTAAAACACAGGCGTCGTTTATCTGGTTTTAGAGCTGAAATGTTCCATCTTTGCTCACTGAGATTCATATCTATAAATAATAAATGTAACCAAATAAAAAAAATGTAATTTAGTACAAAAAGTAAATACGTTTTGAAAAACTTCAAAAGCCCTTAATTAGGTTAATAAGTGCTATAATTTTTAGAATATAGTTGTGTCCTGATGGGGTTAGTAGAGAAATTACGTCATTTTGTAAAATGAGAAATAGAAATTAACGATATTTAGGGTCTATTTATGATGATTAATATCTAAATTTAATGCTTAAACAAAGGTATACGCAAGTATAAAATACACTTTGCTAAACTCTTAATCAATGATATTATTTAAATTTGTCAAAGAATAAGAATATAAATAATGGAAATATTTAATTTTGAGTTTTATTTATATATAAAAACATTAATGAATAGCTAATGTGAGTATTTTTATTTGTAACTTATGATATAGTAATTGAAAAAATAAAATTATAAAACTATCACTTATTTGTTAGCTTAAATTTGTGAGAAATTATAAAAGAAATTCGATTTAAAATTTTTAAACATCATAATTAAAATAAAATGACTTGAATGAATCTTATCTAAACCCCACTAAAATATGGATCACATACAGAATTTTTAAGTTTTTATTATTAAAAAATATTAAAGGGGTTCCGGGGTCTTGAATATTAATGTAATAAATTATGATCCTTAAGATAACACATAAAAAAGCAAAACCATTTAAATTTGCTTAATTTCATTTCAATAGGAAATAGTCTTAATAATAATAATAATAATAATGATTTTAATTAGGATATCAAAAGAGAGTTTATACTTAATAAAATAAAACTATCATTAATAATAATAAAAAGAGATAATATAAGAGTAAAATAGCAGATAATTATACATAATAATGAATAATTTTTTATAGTCAGGTACTTAATATTGCCAAAGTATAATTGATTTAAAAATTATTAGTCTAATATTAAATTATTGAATATTTAATAATAAAAATGGAACTAATTAGAGAATTTAATAGATCCAATAAATTGTTGATGAACAAACTGCTATTAATTATCATTTTTCTTGTCAATAACTCTTGCTGCTTAAAGTTAATTAAAAATGATTTAGCTGAGTGATCGTAACGAAATTTCTATTTGGCACATAAAAAATTTCAAAAATTTGTTGCCAAAATTAATTTACATTTAATATCTTAATTTCCTATTCAATTATACTTTAGTTATAGTGTTGGTGACTTTGTTGAATATCAAAAAAGTTCATAACCCAAGATTTAATTAATTGATAATGATTAATGCACGGATGTTAACACAAAAGAATAAAAATGGAGATTTTAAAAGAATTAGTTCAAAAATAACGATTAGAATGGCAAAAACTTGAGAGTTGGCCAAATCAATAAAATAAATATTGGAAATTTTAGAGATCTAAATTTAGGTCATATAATATAATGATATTTAATAAGTACTTTTATATTTAGATACAAATCAACATAATCAGATGGGGGGACTATCTTATTTATCAAAGAAATCTTGGCATCCATCCACCTTCAAAAACATCTAAATGGTATGGACTGCGGAGCAAAAGCAAAAACAGGATGATCTCAAATATACGTAACACCTAAAAAAGCTTAAGGAAGAGCATCAAATAGAATAATTAATTCAGCTATAGAACAAAGCCACCACAGTGACTTCATATAAGGGAATTGATTGGATGTATCAAGTCAAATCAGCACATTATAATAATTGCACTGGACCTTCAGCTGAGGAATATCTACTTGGTATAAAAGTAGAGGATATAAAGGATAAATTGGATCAGGAGAGTAAGTTCGAGAAAAATAATGTGCCAGTTACTAATGGGGACTAATATAAAACTTCCTAGAACTAGGGATTTCTAAAAATGATGGAAGACCCGCTAGTCTTAATAAAATC
>ARYC01020989.1:0-26787 GCA_000711775.1 Oxytricha trifallax
TCTTAATAATTCACTATACAGTTATAAAATATATCACTAAGAAAGAACCAAAAACTTTTTGGGATAAAAGTTTGTAATTAATGAATTGTAATTTTCTTTTGCTACAAAAATTGGCGTTTCCTCTTCAGCCTTGGACTCGTGTAGACGCTCCACATCCTACATCTTTATATTTTGACCTTAAAGTACAACGGGTCTACACATAACAACGAGACCATCCTCTTTCCAGATTTCTCTGTATGGCTCTGCTGCAGTATAAAAGTTGCACTTCTTGTAGAATACTGTAAGGGCTGGCAAACACTTGGCAATTAAAAATGCGCCCTTCAACTTCAATTTTCCGGCTTTGTCATGGAGAACTTTGCCACATTCATTGAGCAGTCTCTTTTATAGCCCAGTCTTTCTTTTCTAGTAATGAGTGGCACTGATCATTATGAAATAGAACAGGTATTCAGCTATCACGACCGTTTAAATAACAGCTGCAGATACAATCGGTCAATTTTTCACACGATTTCTCGGCCTTAAAAGTCTCCATTGCCCAACTTGTTCGTGTAGTGCTTCTTGAAGAATGTCATTGTATCTTGCGATAGATTGGACGCACTGAAGCAAAATGCTTTGTGTTTGTTAAAGCCTTCACTTATGTATATGCATTCACGAGATGCGAGGTGTTCGTTGATCTTATCACCTACTTCCTTGATAAAATCATTGTGCGCACGCCGGTATTCATTTGGTTCAAGGAGTTGCATCTTTTATTAATTAAAATGTTTATTAAAGACTTGTTAATTAAACAACAGCAACCCAACTATATATCCTGGGTTTTTAATTCAATTAATAATAAATAATACCTTCGAATTTAGCATTCATAAGTAATGGGACTCAAAACCAAACTATACCAACTAATAAAGTCTGTGGATCTATACGGTGATCAAGTAACTTTTCACTACAAGAACTCATCTACAGTCAAGTCTTTTATTGGAGGGTTCTTCACAATCCTTTCTAGGCTAGGAATCTTGGCTTTTTTACTGGTACTCCTTCAAAGCGTATTAAATATGGATAGTGTTGTAACTTTTAAAACTGTGAACAGAAGCTTGATAAAAGATAAGTCAATCTACAACTTGAAGCTAGATAACTTTGACATCGCTATCGGCATACAGTGGTTTGATGGAAAACCTCACATAGAAGAGAGATTAAATTTGAACAAATATCTCGCTTTTCAATTTGTTCGTACTGATCTTTATTTCACAGAAGGACCTGATGGAAGTTTATTTCCAGGTTTTTAATCAACACAGATTCCTCTAATTTAGTGCGAGCTAGGAAGATTCAGAGGCTAGAATGAATCTATGAAGGCCTTGGGAATCGATGTGCTAGGTTCCTTTTGCCCGCAAACGATTGATATTCCCCTTTAAGGTCAAGCAAGCTCTCCAGAGAAGAAAATGCTTTAACTCCAAGTCTCAACTTGCAGAAATTCGACTTTTCCTGGCGCTCCTATCTGTGAGTCTTCAGCTAATATATCACAATTTATTATGCAGACACTAATAAGTGTTGCCCATCTGAAGATGTACTTTGACCAAAATAACTATGAAAACCCCATTTAAAATGAGATAATTTACGATTTCTATAGTTTGTAGGAATCCCAGGCCTTCACATAAAACATAGAGATGCGGAAAAATTTATTGACTTCTAAAAACAATTGGTTCTCATCCTTCTTTTAGATTAAAGAATACGAATTCTACGAGCCTATTAGATCAAGAGTCATTGTCTAAGATATCAAACCCTACATCGCGGAAATGATTAACATAGTCATTTCCTAAAGCTCCCAGGAGATCAATATCGAGCGAGTCCGTATTACTTTTATAGATATCCTTTCAATTGTTGGAGGCTTTGCCAATATCATCGTTATAACTGCTAAACTGCTCATCCAATTTTACTAGACCTCTTATTACAAAGAGATTTTTATCTCCAAACTCTTTTAGGTGCATTCATATGAAGAGTAATTCGATTAAAAAGCCATAAAGAAAAGGAATGGCTTTAAAGGATAAAAGTCTCCAATGAAGACTATCTCTAATGAAGAAGAAAAAGTTACATCACTTGCAACATAAATAATGAAAGTTCTTTAATCAAGGAAGAAGTTAAAGATGAATGTGTTCACTTATCAGATAAAGAAAGCTTTTAGTTGCTGCAAGCAAAAAAGATAGTCTCTTTAATAAAAAGATCGAATACAACAAATAGCCATTCTAAAATACTAAAAGGCCTTTGATATCATTTAAATCCAGAAGACACTTATGAAATTAAAAGTATAGTAGAAACTGCTTTTCAAAGGATATCAGAGAAAACTACTGGCTTGCATGAATACTGGGCTCATATATGCTGAGGCTTCTAAGCTTTGCAAGATTGCCCCTTCAGAAGATCACTAAATTGTTAAGAAGGTAAGCAATCAGGCTATAAAGCATAAAAAGCCATTAGACATTGAGATAGTAAAGGAAATTATCGGGAAAGCCAACTGGGATCAACTTACCACCAGTAAGACTGAGAATTAAGCTAAAACAGGTAAACACTCACACAAAAAAAAAGTAGTAAAATGCTTAAATTCTTAAGGGTCTGACAAAGGAACCCAATAAGAGCCCAATCAATAATCTAACTCTAACTTTGATGAATTAACGTTTACCAGGGAAAAAAAAGTTTCCAAAGTTCATAAGTTTTCTGTTTCCTTGAACTCGGATGACAAGCAGTGAGAGCATTTTTTTAGTTTTGATATGAACACTGGATCAGTGCGATAATCACTAATTTTTTTAGCTTAAATCCTTTAAGCATATTATAAATTTACCCAGTATAATTAATCTTAATATTTTAAAATACACTCAAGAATTGTTAAGGAGTACATAAATTTTTGAAGTATAAGTTCATTATTAATAAACATTAATACGCTACTGCGAGCAATCAACACGTTTAGATAATTTATATCAAGCAAATATGCCCTTAATAATTTCACTTAAATAATTGACGCTGTTAATTCGAAAGATTAACTTACTCTTATAAATTAATATTGATTGTATTACTATATTTACCATTATATTGATAATTTTAATTTGACTACGTCGACGGTCATTTTGAAAGATAACGTTAAATTATACTATAAATCGAGGTATTTAAGTAGTTATGAAGGATTAAGGAAGCTTTGTCAGGGCAATTAGATTAATAAATAAAGATTATAACGTTTAAAGGGTAAAAATATAATAATGTGAGAAAAAATAAGTAAATAATTTATCGATATTTCCTTAATTTCATTCAAATGAAATAAATAATTAAGTAAAAAACAAGGATTAACAAATTAAAATTATAGAAATATTTGATTATATATACTAGGGAATATTTGAAAAAATTATGCACTAATAATACATTTTACTTATTTATTCATTAGCATATCAACATCATTAAGAATTATTATGAAATTGCTCATATTGATATAAAAAACTAAAATAAATTGACTTAATGAAATAAATACTGATCTGATTCTAAAAATAGCTATCATGGTTTGATTTCTTTCTTGCAGAGTGGACACTCTAGTTTCCTCTTAAGCCATTCTTTTAAACATTCAGAGTGAAAGTAATGTCTCTAGTCACATTTTAACTCTGCAATTTCATCGGTATCAACGTAGTCACCAAGGCAAATGGCATAAATTATGATAATATAATAATACCATAATATAATGATTTTAGAGCAGTAAAAAGTAATCGTATATTAAATATGAATATTATTGAAAATGGCGCATTATTCCATGTTTCTATTTTATTCGTCAACATTTTCAAATTTTTTCTATTTAGATTATTAACTGCAGCTAAGTAGGGAATGCGATCTATAATTGGATTGTTTGCTCTATGCTGTTATCTACAAGCTGCTATTACAAAACACACAATTAAATTTAATTTTAATTTATAATATTTAATGAATAATATTTTAATTTTTCCCATAAAACACAGGACACAAGGCCCCACACAACATGTGAAACCATATAATAGAAAAACTAGATAACCATAAGCAATCGCTATCATCATTATAACCCACATTGCCTTGAAATCATCAAAGGAATCTTTGCAGCACATGCTGTCTCTTGAATAGTGGAATGTATTAAACTTACTGGCTTTATTTAAATATGATATCTATGAGGAGGGGAAATTTTATTAAATTTTCATCTCTCATATTAAATTGAGTTTACCAGGCCACATGAAAAGTTAGCAAACATAAAAAAGTCATGAGCTCTATACAATCTTTGGGTTTCTTAGCAATTTACTTTTATCTACATTAAAGACTACAACAATAAGTTCCTTCAATGCATATAACAATGAAATGTATGCAAAAACTATCAATTAAAAAATTCATTTAATGTTTTATATAAATTGCTTGAAATTACATACTTTTTACTATAGAATCATTATATTGATGGTGCCTGGTTTAAGAATTAATAATTTTATAGAAATTTTTCTTTTAAAAGTTTGGCATAGTTTAACAAGGATAAATATGCCTAAACATTACTAAATTACTGTAAAACGCTTAAGAAATTTTAATAAAATATTAGTGTTCAAAAACTTTTGAATTTAAGCTAGTGATTCTAAATTTTGTAGGACAAACCCCTTTTGATTTTTGTAAATTACTGATATCATTGATAAAAGACACAATTAAAATATATTTATAAAGCTAAAATCTTTTAGAAAAATAAAGTAAGACTATATTTTTTAAATTTCTAAGATATTACAAACTAAAAATTTAAAGCTTAAAATTTTTTAACTATCATCCATCTCGCTATTGGAGTATCGCAATTATATTTCTCTGTGGATAACTTAAAACGATAATCTTATTCAAATTTGTAAATATTATATAACTTGGTGGAATCGCCTTTGTCTAAAGCTATGCCAAAACAAACTCCAAAACAATCAACTCTTGTATCATATTTCTTATTGACTTTTTTCTGACATTTTTATATTCCGCTTCTGTGTACTCTAATAATATTTATAATAGTTGCATCCTATTAAACTTTTTATTGATGCTGAAAGAAGCAAGAGGACTCTAAACTAAAAATTCCTCCATTTTTTAAATGATTTTAATTAATTTTAAATATATTTAAATTTTTAATAGAATAATAAATAACATTGAAATCCATAATATAAGAGAGTCAATGATTTCATTAATGTCTCTCGAGGATTTTAAATTTAAAATAATTAATCTCCAAATTTTTCATTTTTTAAAAAAAAATTCCTTATACATTTTTCTATATCCAAAAAGAATTATGAGAATTCTGATTAGATTTAGAACATTATTCTTTTTTTAGTTTTTTTCTCATTTCTTACCACATTTTTAAATTAAGGAATTATTTTAAAGCATTAAAAAAATCTATTAGAATTTATTCATATATCCATAAGGATTTTTAAAAATTAAAACAGAAAAAGTTCTATATAATTAAAGAGGATGAAAAATCTTGATTATTTACTTAGAAATATTATTACAAATTAATTTATAAAAAACCTCGAGAGACACTAATGAAAATCAGTGACTCTCGACAATTATAAATAAAAATACTCTATATATGAGGCTTAAAAATATTACATATTTAATATTAAGCTTAAGGTATAATCAAAAGATATAACAGCAGCTGCAGCAAAATTGTGTCCGGCTGCAACTGCTGTAATTCTATTAATATACTATTCATAATCATTTAGTAAAAATTTTTAATGATATTTTACTCTTGTCTGTTTAATGCTGTTGCGAAGGGCCCACTTCCATGAACATCTCCAGCCTAACTCTAAGCAGCCATTTAAGCGCGTATATCTCTAAAAGTACCTCTGCGTTGTATAACTGTTGAACTCTATTATTCATTTATTTAATCTAAATATAATATATTAAAGAATAAATTGATATCTTATTTTATTTGAATTTATTTTAATATAATTTATTAAAATAATAATAATTAAATTCAAGTACAGGAGGAGGGACATCTGGGAAGTTTTAATTTCAAAATTAATTTTATTATTAGTTTTAATTTTCGATTTATTATTTTTCGTTAATAGTTGAATAGTAACCATTTTGTCTATATATGAGGTTGGAATTATATTCATATTAATTATTGCTATAAGAACAAGAAATTTAATGGGATAAAAAAACCTCATTTATTAAATAAAAATTATTTTGTTAAACTCAAACTAATAAATTTGACTTACTATATCTACTGAGTATTTTATGGATCCATTTTATTATTGAGATATTTTTGCACTTAATAATAATTAAAATATATATGCTTAAATATATTATTAATGTATTTAAATATAGAAAATATATCTTAAACGGAAGGATATTGATTTAGAATGAATAAATTAAACATATTTCTTTAATAAATTAATTAATTTAAATTAATTTAAATTAAACCAAAATTTTAACTTCAATTTATATTTAAAAATAATATTAATTAAATGATAATATTTGTAAAACATTTTAGTAAATAAAATATTTTATTATTATTGGTTTATTAAAAAGAAGATTTAACAAGACATTTATTTGAAGATTCAATTAAAGTGACAATATAAATTATAAGAGTTTAATGAATTTCTAACTTCAAATTATTATTGGAAATTTAACATTAATATCTCCAAATATAATTAATTAAATTCCACAATATTTATAATAAACATTGATGTAAGGACTATAAATAGGCAAGCCGCATTTTAACATTTATATTTAAAATACATTAGTAAAAATGACTAACTTCAACAAATAATATGTTGGTAAGGAATTAAAGATGATATTGACATACAAAGGTTTTGATATTTGTTATTCATTATTAAGAAAAGGTTTTAAATGATATTGTTCTCAATACTAATTACAAGTAATAAGATAGGAAATGAATTAAAATTAATAAGAGAATTTATTTTACATTTTTATTTAGTGCTTTGCGGAAATTAAAACAAGGGCCTAAGAATCCATACTATTTAATCGGTATTTAATAATTAAATACTTATAAATTTCAAAATCTTCAGTCAACCTTATTCTGAGTGGACGATTTCCCTATGCTGAGGAAATTTATTTATAAAAATAATCAGAGATATAATAATTTGTATATTTTGAGAATAAGGTTAAGGGATATTGTAAAACTCGGAAATTCTATTTATTAAACATAATTTTAAATGTGAGCTTGAACAGCGAAGAGAGTTTCGAGTTTAAATATCAAACACCAAAACTTGTCGATTTATTTGATTGATACTATTATTAATTAAATATTGTAATTAATAAATACCTATTAAGATTTTAATTATGTTTTATTTAGGAAGTTAGAGTTTATAAAAGAATAATTTTAAATAGAATTTGAGAGCTAGATATCAGTTAAAAGTTGTAATTAATATCATGAATAATTCAGAACAATTCAAAAATTGTTCATTAATGGGAAGTTCCTTCATAAATATTATCCTTCTGTTATATTAATTGTTTGAAGAAATATCAATTTAATTTTAGCTAAATAATCCTTTGAAATTATAAAAACATCTTCTTTAAATTATTCTAAAACACAGGCGTCGTTTATCTGGTTTTAGAGCTGAAATGTTCCATCTTTGCTCACTGAGATTCATATCTATAAATAATAAATGTAACCAAATAAAAAAAATGTAATTTAGTACAAAAAGTAAATACGTTTTGAAAAACTTCAAAAGCCCTTAATTAGGTTAATAAGTGCTATAATTTTTAGAATATAGTTGTGTCCTGATGGGGTTAGTAGAGAAATTACGTCATTTTGTAAAATGAGAAATAGAAATTAACGATATTTAGGGTCTATTTATGATGATTAATATCTAAATTTAATGCTTAAACAAAGGTATGACGCAAGTATAAAATACACTTTGCTAAACTCTTAATCAATGATATTATTTAAATTTGTCAAAGAATAAGAATATAAATAATGGAAATATTTAATTTTGAGTTTTATTTATATATAAAAACATTAATGAATAGCTAATGTGAGTATTTTTATTTGTAACTTATGATATAGTAATTGAAAAAATAAAATTATAAAACTATCACTTATTTGTTAGCTTAAATTTGTGAGAAATTATAAAAGAAATTCGATTTAAAATTTTTAAACATCATAATTAAAATAAAATGACTTGAATGAATCTTATCTAAACCCCACTAAAATATGGATCACATACAGAATTTTTAAGTTTTTATTATTAAAAAATATTAAAGGGGTTCCGGGGTCTTGAATATTAATGTAATAAATTATGATCCTTAAGATAACACATAAAAAAGCAAAACCATTTAAATTTGCTTAATTTCATTTCAATAGGAAATAGTCTTAATAATAATAATAATAATAATGATTTTAATTAGGATATCAAAAGAGAGTTTATACTTAATAAAATAAAACTATCATTAATAATAATAAAAAGAGATAATATAAGAGTAAAATAGCAGATAATTATACATAATAATGAATAATTTTTTATAGTCAGGTACTTAATATTGCCAAAGTATAATTGATTTAAAAATTATTAGTCTAATATTAAATTATTGAATATTTAATAATAAAAATGGAACTAATTAGAGAATTTAATAGATCCAATAAATTGTTGATGAACAAACTGCTATTAATTATCATTTTTCTTGTCAATAACTCTTGCTGCTTAAAGTTAATTAAAAATGATTTAGCTGAGTGATCGTAACGAAATTTCTATTTGGCACATAAAAAATTTCAAAAATTTGTTGCCAAAATTAATTTACATTTAATATCTTAATTTCCTATTCAATTATACTTTAGTTATAGTGTTGGTGACTTTGTTGAATATCAAAAAAGTTCATAACCCAAGATTTAATTAATTGATAATGATTAATGCACGGATGTTAACACAAAAGAATAAAAATGGAGATTTTAAAAGAATTAGTTCAAAAATAACGATTAGAATGGCAAAAACTTGAGAGTTGGCCAAATCAATAAAATAAATATTGGAAATTTTAGAGATCTAAATTTAGGTCATATAATATAATGATATTTAATAAGTACTTTTATATTTAGATACAAATCAACATAATCAGATGGGGGGACTATCTTATTTATCAAAGAAATCTTGGCATCCATCCACCTTCAAAAACATCTAAATGGTATGGACTGCGGAGCAAAAGCAAAAACAGGATGATCTCAAATATACGTAACACCTAAAAAAGCTTAAGGAAGAGCATCAAATAGAATAATTAATTCAGCTATAGAACAAAGCCACCACAGTGACTTCATATAAGGAATTGATTGGATGTATCAAGTCAAATCAGCACATTATAATAATTGCACTGGACCTTCAGCTGAGGAATATCTACTTGGTATAAAAGTAGAGGATATAAAGGATAAATTGGATCAGGAGAGTAAGTTCGAGAAAAATAATGTGCCAGTTACTAATGGGGACTAATATAAAACTTCCTAGAACTAGGGATTTCTAAAAATGATGGAAGACCCGCTAGTCTTAATAAAATCTAAAGAACTAGAGGCCAGAAATTAAGTCTACGATAACTCAAGGGAAATGAAACAAACTATGAACTAAATTGAGGCTCTCAAGAATTCTATCAATAACAAAAATAAAAGCAAATAGTATCATAAAAAGGACAAGAAAGATAAGAAGAAACAAAAAGATAAAAAACGTAGGAATTCAAGTGATAATTCTAGTTAAAGCAATTAAAATTCTAAAAAGATACATTCTTATCACCAAAGAAGATCTTGATCTAGGTCACCAATCGGTCTTAACGATTCTTAATAAGATAAAAGTTACAATTAAAGCAATAAAGCATAGAAATAAAGAGAGATTTCAAGGGAACACCATTAAATAAGAGATAAAGACCGGGATCATCACTGAGACTACAAAAGTATTAAAGATCGCAGATACAACTAATAGCAAAGAAATAAATATGAGATTTTTAAATCAAGCTCCCAAATTAATAATTAAAACAATGCTTAATAGTCTAAGTAAGATTTGGAGAGGAAGAAAACTCTTGGCCCAGACATGAAAATCTACGGAGAAAAAGCTCGCTTATAGGAGCAAAAGGATAAACTGAGGAAGAAATAGGAACCTACCTATAGCATTAACAGATTAACTCCTGAAGAAGTGGGGCGTAAAATCCATGAAATGATAGAATACGGTTAGAAAGATAAAGAAGAAAAAATTGATAAACTGGAGCAAAAAGGTTAAGAGAACAGCAATGTTTTTTAGTTTCTTTAAAACTAGAATTAAATAGCTTAAATGGGAAGCGGACTTAGCTTAGAGAACAGGGTTGGTAGAAATAAACATTATTTAAGCAGAGATGCCCTAAGAGAGTGATTGAAGATCAAATATAATCCAAATATAATCATTCAAAGCATAACGAGTATTTTAGCAATAGACTTTACAAATTGTATTCGATTAATTACATATTTTTAACAAATAAAATTTCTCAATATTATACTATTAAGTCTAAATATAAATTTAATCCGTAATTGTTCAAATTTTAATCATATTCATAAATGATGATATATATTGATTTGTATTGTTAATACAATTAAATGCAAATATAATACAACTTAAATTATTATCAATCCAGTTGAGTCAATGTGAATTCAACATCAGTACTGGCACTAATAATAAATGGTCCCATTTTGCCTGGCTCATATGTAGTGGGCATCACTATGTATCCATCGGGATTTCCATCTAAAGTCAGTTCATCACTCACTTCGTTCCATGGCACAAATTTCTAAGAAACTTTGTTCAATAGACAATCTTTTGTTGGTTGTTAGTTTCCTGGGTACACATAGAGTAATTTAAATTTTGACATAAAAACTCATTTCTTCACATTTAAATGGTTAATTTAAAAATACACATAGAATCCAATCATACATCCTACGAGATTCATGCCGATTTGTTTTTTCCAAGCTTTCTCTGGCCTGCTTAAAGTAATTTTCACTTGTGTAGGCTCTGGTGTCTAGAATCTCATGTGTAAATGACTATATTTTTGCCAATTTTAATTGATACTCCCAAAACCCCTTTTACCTTACTTTTTATATGTGGAACTTAGGATTGTTAGTCCAAGTGAATTTATCAGCTTTCTGCTCATATTCCTTGTCGTAGAGATGACATCCTCCAGCCGATTTATCTGACCACTTCCCTGATAGCACTGCGTTTCTACTATCTTCTAACTTTTAAACTTCCACTTGCTAACTGCTGAAAACTATAATATGATGATTAATAATTGACAATGATTTATTTACTGGTAAGTGTGAAATCAGCAGTAACCTCTTCTTTGAACATGCTTGGAATAATGATGAATGGCCCTTGAGTTGAATTAAATAAAACTAGAAAAAGTATAAATTGTATTATTGTGCAATCTAAAATGATTCATTGATATTGTAAAGTTTTAGATAAATTTGTGATATAGATAAATTGAGTTGGTTGATAGAATGAGTAGAGTGCTGCGACATCATCTGATTTGTAGTAGGTCTCTTCATACCACTCACCCAGTAATAATTGCAATTTTCTTTCTAAATTTTCCAATTTAGGTGGCTCAAACTTTGGAATGTTATCTCCCTTATCTTAATTAGAATTGTTATAAATTTGATAAGGATCTGTAAGAGTAGGAATATGATTTATGTAATTATTAATAAGAGAATGTAAATTTAATTTCAAATCTTTTGTAGTGTTATTCTTGAGGGTAAGAGCATAATCTGCTGTTTTACCGATTGATGAAGCCATTCTATTGCCACCTTGATCTTTTCCTGGCTTTATGATCTTAGCAGTTGGAGGATTTACTAAAAATAAATATTAGCCTACATAATATTTGAAGATTTGTGGGTGGGAAAGCCTTCACAACTGTAATACCTATAGGTACACCTCTGACTCTACGACCACCCTTCTTTTTCAAAATTACCTTAATATGAGTAGGCTTAGTAATGTTCAAGAAGTATTGTGGGTTTCTGCACCAAAACTTATACTATTTTTTTTGTAAAAAAATAGTAAAGAATATATAAATCTTTTTAAAAAAAACTGATTCTCTTTGCCGGTCTCGGTAACTCTTTTACCTCCTGCAGTGTTTTGAGCCCACTTACCCTAGAATTGTTGTTCAATAGTAGGTGGTAATTAAGCTACTTCAAGATGCTCTGAAGCGAATATTCTTAAGAAAAATGGTCTTTCCTCTTCTTTTTTGTTCACACCATCTTCTGTATTTGGTACAATAATGTAATGTACGTTTTTCTTATCTTTTGATTTTTATAAAATTTTATTATCAGTTGATAGGGAAAATCATTTGATGAATTTTTAAGCTAATGAAACTAAACATGTTATTATACTAATTTTTTATCATGAATTGGCAAGAGTGTAGTAGTTTTGGTGATTTCTCTCTATCCAAATCTCTACAAGCCATCAGCAGCCTCCAAGACCACATCGTCCTTATCAATTTCCCAAAGTCTCTCACGCTTAGATTTCACCCTAACCACCAAGAAATTGACTGGAATATATGGGCGTTTTGAGATCTTCTCATCCTCCTGCATGAGTGAGATAATGACTTGAGTCTTCTTGCTCACTGATATTCTATACTGTGGATTATTGAACCACCTATCGTTAGAGTCTTGCTCAACTCTTGCATCCTTAGTCTCCTCGTCTCTATCTACCATAGGTGGGTAGGCACCTCCAGCTGAATTGCCTTTCCATTCACCAGTGATGGAATATTGAGACCATGAGGATGGGAAGATCTTGCAAATGTACATCTTGTTGTAGTGGGCGCACCAGTCCTCGTACCTCATCCACCATGTACCGTCGTCCTTGAACACGTACTGGAGCTTGTCTTTTAAACCCTTGTGGTCGTCCCAAGCTTCATCCTCGTCTGCGAATTTACCAGTCCATTCTCCATGTCCCCAGGGGTTTCTGATTTATTAATTATATATTTCTTTTATTAAAAAATGAATATACTTATTGTAAGAATTTAGATTAGAATTGAAATTGAAGGAGTTAAATTAAAAATGATAATAAATTTAAATATTATTTTTAATTATCTATCATTATAATTAGTAAGAAATTTATAGAAATACTTATCAAAATTATATATCTTGCATAGGGAATATTTACAAATGCTTAATTAAGTTCTATTTATTTTTATTTTTTTTATAGTTTATAATTTTTAAGCAAAAGATTTTTAAATCATATAAATAAAATTTCATGTATAAAATATAATAAATGAGAAGTATTATGCATTTTCATAAAAATATTTAATATTCCTTAGAAATATATTAGAAAACATGAATCTGATTCTAATAAGCTACAGTCCATCGATATCTCTGACATCCATAACACCATAAGCATGATTAAACAGGATACCAGTTGGTCCCATGCCATCTTCTTGCTTTCCTCCATCATCCTTGATTGAATTAGCGCAACCAATCAGATAGCCAGACTGGAAATATTTCTTAAGATCTTTCCAATATTACCCACTTTCGATGTTTTCTTTGGTTTCTGGAGCTCTCAAGTTGTAAACTTTTAACTTGAAATACAAACATAGCCTTTTTAAAGGGTCAATAGAATAATTTATAGAAAAAGAACTATGAAAAGTTCTGATGCTAAATAATTTTATAAATATAGTTTACTTTTCTGAAGCACCGCCTGTGAGATCTACTAAAGCCTCAGCCATAGAACCACCGTTCATTGCTTCATAAGTGCCGTGAAGTTTAGCATAAGCTTTTTCAAGTAGTGGAACCCAAAATTCATTGGGGTCTGCGCAGTGACCATATAGTGGTGTCTTAGAAGATTAATTATAGGGAATACGAGTGTCTACTATAATTTTGATTGTATTAATTAAGAGGGTCAAAATGTTAGGAGTATTCTCATCTATATGTAAAAGGCATTCAATATAACTTCTACTATAACGTATTGCCATTTTCCATTTTTGAAGAATTAGAAGACTGCGAAACCAAATTCAATGCCGTCATGCACTATAAGGTTCTAAAGTAAATCTGGGTGAGTAGATAGGATCAAGAAAGAGCCAAGCAACCAACAATCTCCTAAATTTCCTTATTTCACATCACCTGGGGATGTTCCATCCTATTTACTCAATATTAATTAGATACTAAGTAGGGTTTTGTGGGGATAGTGTATAATAATTAGTAAATCCTTGATCATCACGGGTTCATCTGGGGCGATTTCTTAAGGTCGTCGCCATTCAACTAACGGCATGTTTTAATCATAGTCTGGGATATTGGTTGGGTCTTTGTACAAACTTTAATCTGTAGCTGGGAACTCAGAGTCACCAAACAAAGCATCGTTTTCCTTGCAGATCTATATGATTTTACAAACATGTTTATTAAACTAATCAGAATTGTAAAATCAAGTGTATAATTAAGGATTTAATTGTTAATTGAGTATGATTTTAGCAATCTTTTCTTGAATAGGATCTTCGTCCTCATCTCTATGCTGTTGGTGATGATTTTAGTCTCCTTCATCATAATCTTCTCCACTATCATAATTATTTTAGTTCCCCAAAACCCCCTCTCCATTTATAGTAAGAGACAAATGAATGTCTAAAATATAACTTATTTCCACCGTTACGATCAGGACTCATGTCTTCATGGTCGTAATCATACATTTTCTGCTCTTTAATCATAGTATCTTGCCCGTACTATTCACCATCATCAAGATTGGCTTGATCAGGCATGGGCATGTGCTCATTATGCACTCTCCCATACTCGGCTTCCTCCTGATCTGTCTCTGTCTTTCTCTCTCTTTGAACTTACACAGTATCCATTAAGTTTTGATTTTACTATGAAATTAAATATTTATTAACTTTATATTCTATAATTCCCATGATTTTAAAAACTAATTAGACTAATAAAAATTTCCCAAGTATATTTAAAGGGGATATATATGGGATATCCCTAATAACATGGGAAAATTTCAAATTAGTGGAATAATTTTAAGTATTTTTTTATTAAAAAAAAGTAATATCTTTGACCTATTGCACATCTGATAAATAAACATGTTCATCATCTCTATTCTGATGAGTAGTTGCGTTATTATGATCATCGTTATCTTTTGAATTATCGTGATTTTGCGAAATCAAGATTTCTTTGCCTTTTTACCCTAATTTAATGATATTTCTACGATCTGGCTTCACTTACTCCCCTCCTAGTCCAATCGCTGAATGATAAAATTTATCTGATGCTTCAGCTCTACTCACTCCATAATTATACTAATAATAATTTGTATAGATTATTATTTAATTAAAGTGTAATAATAATTCGATCTATGGATTACTAAGGATTAAGCGGCAGCAGGAGTGGTACTATTTGAACTCATTTGAGGGAATTGGCAAGAATTATTGAGGAGAGTAGATTGGATAACTTTTGAATAGTGTTAATTAAAATTTGAGCTTTTCTCCACGAATTTATCGTCAAGCAGCTAGTTCCCTATTTAAAAAATGAAGTTTTTGAATATTTCCCTTGAAATAATGGGCAAATATAATATTTTGTAGAAAAAGGTTGAGAAATAGAAGTGTTTAAGGATACTGGACACAAAAATAATATTATGAAACAAATAAACTTACTTTAGTTAGTAAACTCAATTACTCTCTTTTTGGGGTTCAGCAAAGACGATTGTAGATTTCTCTTCATAGGAGATTTAGATTTAGAAATGTGCTATTGCAGTAAGCTATTATCATTGAAAGAATCGTTGTGCTGATGATAGTATTCTTGAGATGGCTTGAATTTTCTCATTTTTATTTTATTTTAATTAAAAATCTTGTAATATAGATTTTTTTAAATTAATCACAAATAATTAACTTAATTATGTGTATATTGATTTAATTAAATTAATAGCTTAATTCACTTTAATATAGATATCTCTAATTTTATCAATTTCACAGAATATTAATTAATCCAATCATTAATATAATTGAAAAACTCAAAGCCAAAAATTTAGCGAATTGATAATTCATGACTTCAATGCCTATTCGCACCTGACTGGTAGTGTCTGTGAGGCTAGTCACGACTAGGTAGGTGTATCTATTTGCACAAGTACCTGTGTTTGAGGGCAACCCTGATTCTTGATTTTGAATTAATGAGCCCCACAAGTGCCAACCTTGCGTATTGAAAAGTCTTCCTTGGTACACTTTCAAATATTAAGATTATATTGCCAATATGTAATTTAAACAAATAAATCTTACTTATCTTTGCTTAATTTTAATCTTAATTAGATTATAACCTATTTATAAAGGACTTTTCTTTCTGTATCATAAACAAAAGTCTCAGTTCTATAAGGCATATCAACAGCCGGAGCCCCCCCTTACTTCCCATGTGCATACTCAGTCCCTTGCATAATCTACCCACTCTCATATTCAATATATTCTATGAGAATGCTGTCTGAGTTGTCCACTCGAATCAAATCAATCTTATTTCTTCCACAAGTGTTCTTTATTTTGTAGAAACATGTCTCACCACGGATCATGGCCATTGAAAGGTTTGCGACTGCACCAACTTTCTCTAATACCACTGTATCATTAACAAGAAAATAAATGGGTTTTATAAAAGTCTTACTTGTAAAATTTCTATAAATCTATGTGATTTAAGAATTACAGTTTATTTGAGGATTAGTACCACAAACAGCTGTATTGAAGGGGCAATTATATTTAGCATATAAAGTGTTATTGTAACTGGAGGAGCATGCAAACCCTTATGAGGCATCTTTGCAATTTTCACTCAATTAACAGCATGAATTGTAAGTAGTATATCAAATCTTTTTAAGATATTTATTTCCAAGAGTTTTTATCTGTAATTATATTTAAATGAATAAAAATAGGTAGCATCAGTTTTAGTGTAAGAACTAACAAAAGGATGATCTTTGGCGTTTTTTCCTATACAAGATTTATACCCATAATTCAAACACTCTCCGCATTTATAGGTTGAATCAAAAGTTCTCTGCAAATTTCTTAAATTTGATAATTACTACTATTTTGATTTCTCTATAACTTATTCTTGATTGTTTTGTAACAAACTTTCTTGAGATTCTTCAAATTAAAAGTCTTAATTTTCATGGAAAAGGCTTTCGTTTTTATATAAATCAATAAATTCTTATTGTTATGTGGAAAGAGATATTATTGTAAGTATAAATAATAGCAAAATTGATAATTGTTTCATTTCTAATTTTTTGTAACAATTTATTTTTCTATATATAATTTTAAATTTAATTTTCCAATGCAAGTTTATTCATATTTTTCTTCATATTTTACGATATACTTATTTATTCTTTTATCTAATGATGAAGAAATAGAATCAATAAAGTTCATGAATGAATTCAAGCGACTATTCGACACCCTAGAAAAGCTGTGGAAAGCCAACCCAAATTTAATTCCCTAATAAGAGCAGGATTTCGTTTTGTTTTTCCTTAACCAGCAGCTATTTCAGAATTAATCATAAAATAGTGGTTTAAATAGCACCTCTTCTGAATATATATTCACTGGTTCTTATTCTAAGTCTTCAATATAGCAATATTTGAATAAATTAGTGGTGGACTACGATACTAGACCCCTGATTTTACTAAGAGTCTCGCAGTATATATAGAAAACTTAGAAGTACATACAAAATCACAATAAACTTTTGTTTGAATTAAAATTAATTCAAATTCTTCAATAATTTTATAATATTTTTGATAATCATATATTATATTCAAATTAAAAAAACTGTAAAGTCTTATAGCTGAGAGAGAAAGTGCAATAAATAGGTTAAAAAATATGGCTTAAAGTAATAATTTAAACGAATTTTGTTAAAAAGATAGAGGTCCATAAATGCTAGTTAGTATCAGAGATCTCTCACTCAAAATCATTTCCACTCATTTTGTCCTCTTGGCATTCTGTGAATAATTTTATAGTTATAACTTAAGTTATAGTTAAATACAATTTGTATTAACTAATTAGGATTACTAAGAGAAGACAACATTAATAAGCAACCACTTTTATATGAGCATGATACTAATGTAAAAAGGTGCTATTTGTGCAAATTGAAGTATAATGATAATTTTGAACTTTCAAATACTTCATAATTGTTCATTAAACTCCTGATCTTTATTGAAGATAGTTTTATATTTATTTATAAGTACTTTAGGTCTATATAAAGATTGGTTTTTCTGTTATTCTTTTATTGATTTATAATAATTTAATTATTATTTTTTAGAAAGATTTCCTATCTCTATAGCCAAAAGAAAACGATTTAGTTAAACATGAAATACAATAAAAGCTAGCTCGTGACGAAAAATACTTCACATTGAGTGAAATCGCATAATTCGAAAGAATTTGCAAATCTTTCAAAGTGAAAGAATCCTCTAAAACTTACAACAGCATATAAAACATGTTGACTTTGTTAAAAGAGCACGATTGTGGCAATCAACAAGTTATTATTAAGGATTTGTGCTTTAAAAATAGTAAAAATGTTTCCACGAATAAACACAGATAGATTAAGTAGATAAAACTTGGGGAATATTAAGGTTTCTTCAAATTCATATGGAATCTTGTTGATGACGCTAATTATCATGAATTGAAGAGAGAAGACAATAACAAAATGAGTGCTCCTATATTTATAATTAAAGATTAATTAAATCAGTAGGCCTGCAGAGAAAATTTTCAGAGCAGAGCTTAAAACGCATTGAGTTAATTAAGAAATTTGTAAGAGTAAGAAGAGAATAGTAGCTTTAATAATTAAGAGTTAAATCTGGATATTAATGATAGAGATTCATCATCTAAGTTTATATCCATAAATGATATGAAGCAAGATGCTACCTTTAGAAAGAGTACAATAGAATTTATATTAAGAATGCATATTTTATTATAAATTATTGGACTTCTTTTATATATCTCTTTTTCTTAATAACAAAGAGGAGTCTTAAATAAATGGAAACTTAGAAGAAAAATCAAAGCTCCATGAAAGCATAACTCCAACTATCACTAAACCAATTTAAATCACTTATGAAACTCTACAAGATTTATAACAAGATTCTCATATGCCTAGCGAAAACTAACAAAGTTGTCATAATGAAATACTAACCCAAAACCCTCATCACATCCTTATTAACAATAATTTAGCTTAAGATCTTCAAGAAAACAATTTAATTTAAGAACTACAACCTCCCCAAGAAGACTAAACAGAGAGATAAAATATTGAAATTTCACATAACTTATAGGTCAAAATTCATAAAACTCAAAGAAATTCAAATTAGCAAAGCTAATTGAACAGTTAAGCCCAAAGTTAATTCAATAGCCAAAATCCAATTTCTTAGTCTGTAACATAGTTAAACTTCTATAATAATCAAGATTTATTGATAGTTCAAGATTCTTAGAAAATTCACTCACATAATCACACACCACAAAGGACCAATTCAACTTATAGAATAAGAGGAGGAATTTAGAATTAAAAAGTTGGTATAAGAGAATAGAAAGGTCTGCAGGATAGGGGATTGATGAAAAACTATACCAACAATATTTTGAGGCCTTTGAAGCAAATGTAGCCTCCGAAGATTTAAGATTTTAGTGATAAACGGCCTAATACACAGTAAATTTCTAAAAGAGCAAGCAAGGAATTCAGAAATAATCAAATTATACAAGAGAATAAAAATCCCATTTCAGGTAAATTAGGCATTTATGAAGAAAATACTTAAGACTTTTATAATAGCATTGGAAAGCGAGCAGGCTCAAGAAATAGAATTTTTTCTCAAAATGAAGCAGGTCAATAAATGATATAGACACAAGTTAATTTCGCATAGATATCACATGATAATCACAGCATATTTAGTCCCATTCCTATAGAAGGTATGATAATTTAGAATCATATTGTTGATGTCAAAAGTGAAGCATTGGAAATAGATCATAATCAAGTAACTATCTCAAATTAATGAGTCAAAACATTCATAGGATTTTTTATCCAAGTTTCTTTTTAATTTATCTACTTAATTTCTTTAGATTTTATTAAAGTAATTGATTTGACCTCATTCCCCATTTTGATTTTATATTATATATTCAAATTTCTTCATCATTATTGATATTCTTATAGTACTCATCAACGACATTGATGTTTGTTACAATAGCTTTTTAACTCTTTCTGACTTTGCTCTAGCTGCTATTGACTTTATCATTAATGCTGCTCTTAGTATTCTAGCTCTTTAAACTACTCATGTTTCTAGATAGAAAACTATTAGTAAAATCATTGTTTATTGGATGATGAACTATGCTTTATTTGGTAGTGTTTAGATTTTTAGTAGCTAGATTCGCTGTACTTTTAAAATTCTCGCTCTTATAATTAAAAATGATGAAGTAACAGATAAGTTAGAATGGTTCAATGTAAGTTAAGTTCTTATTTTGATAAATTCATTATAGTGTGATTAAAGTCAGGTGTTAATCCCCTAGATTAAGATCTATTCAATACTTATCTACCCCCGTTTTCATGCCTCTACCGATATTAATATTATTAACCCTTAGGGATTTAAGATCCACTGTTTTAAGTTTGATAGTAGCCATTATTGCTGATACTGCTTTGATATACATTAACTAGAGTATGGTCTTTGCATCGACTTATTTCTATTACTGATATTGTTTGCATCTCTTTTAAAGTTCCCTCCCTATATAAACTGATTTCTCCCGAATAACTCTCGCTTAGATAGCTTATGAGTGGCTATGTAGCTTTCGTTTTTTTGAGTAAAATAATTCAAGTCCTAGATTTCTTTTATTAATTGCTGTCTCTCTTATTCGTTCATCTCCCCTAAAATAATTAGATTCAGTTTCATAAATAAGCTTAAAGAAGGAATAATATATCATCTTTTTATGATAAAAAACCTTATTTTGTTTTATATATTAATAGCTAATTAAAATATTGTGTGATTTGTTAAGTAAATGACTTTAATTATTAGCTGCTGTTTAATCCAATCCATATATATCTGACGCAGTTTAATTCATGTTTACTTCGTTTTAATCCAAGTCAACATCTCTAAGTGGCGATTCCTTCTGTAAATTACTATATGAATTGTCTTTCACGATAACATTTATACTTTGATTGACTACCTCTTCGTCACCCTCTATATTATCTTCTTTATAAGGACTATTTTGATTGACATTACTCTAAATATTTCTCAGTCTTTTATTATTTCTGAAATTACTGCTATGTCTAGTTTGACTTATGCTACTCGCATTGTTTTACTCTTACATTCTAAATTACTATTGTGCTTTCTGATTACTTCTTAGAGATCTTTATTAATGACTTTATGCGGTACTATGAGAGCGATTACTCTTTATTTTGAATTGTTTATTCTGATTGATTGAGGGGTAATTATATTAACCTATACCATCTTAGCTTACTAGGAAAACTTACTTGCTGTTATTACTATATAGAATAAACTTGTTGCTTCTAAAGATATGGATTCAAGTCATTGTTGATAAGGGTTATTTATTAGTGTTAGGCTGATTGTTTAGAGGGCTTATGGGGTTTGATCTATATTTGCTCATAAACTGGAGTAATATCTTTGGATTATATGAAATACAGAGTTAAATAAGCGCAAATATTTGGAGATTAAACTTCTAAATAAGGATATTTATGCATAAATAAATCTTGAAATATATTTAATGGTAGACAACAACATTCAAATAAATGTATCTTATAATATTCATTTAATGTAGTTAAGATATTTTTGATTGATATCTAGAGGCATAATAATAATTACTGTAAAGACCAATTTTCTTTAATTCTACATATAACCTTCTAAACCCCCTCTCATTTTTAGAAACCTTATAAAACTCGCCAGACCAGTAGCAGTTCAACCCCAAATCCTCCCTCCTTGAAAACTAGTAGCTCGTTCAACAATACCCCAATATCCCTCATGTTTAGAACATAGGAGGTAAAATGTTTGTCAACAGTCCGTAACCAATGACTTAAACCAAGCTGATGGCAAAATTATCACTGGAAGATATTGACTTGTATGAAGCTAAGCGAGTTATAGATTCACCTTTGAGTCTTAAAGCTTGTAAAATGGAAGGCATTCTCCCAAGAGACCTGCTTTACAGGTAAAAAATCATTTTTAGTTATTTACATAACAAACCTAATCATTTGTTAAAAATAGGCCTCTTGAGTATTTCGAGAAGTAATGCAAAGATCCATCTATGGCTGAACTAAAGTATAAGATAAACGAAGCTAAAAGATAGAGTAGGTTTCTCTCTTCATGTCCATTCATCATCATATAACCATTTCATGTATATTGTAATCAATTTAATATAGAAAACTTGGAGATATTGAAAGACACCAGATAAAGATTGGCACATTCGTAATAGAGATTTAGTGGGAAATAATTTGATTCACCAAGCACCATATACAATTAAAATAATGTTAAAATTTTCAAGAAATCCTTCTTTGAGAATAGAAATAGATATGTCCCTTAGAATAGTCAGAAATCGTTTTTAAAATTAATCATTTAAATTATAAGATAATAAAGATATTTTATATTTTATATCCATAAATCTATCCCTACTAAGCCATTTTCATCATAGAGTTTATCTTAACAAAGCAATAATCATGTAAAAAATCAGCTTTCGTCATAGTATCTCTAATCAAATTAGATTCAATAGCAACAGTAGTCAAACTATATTTTAATTTAGTTTTAGCTTTTTATAAAAATACATTTATAATTATAAATGGGTTTAGGGGATGTTATTTTCTAATCATTTTCTAACTATAAAAACTAAATGACCAGATCTCAAGATATTCCATAACCCAAAGATAAGCAGTTTAAGATATATTTCCCAGGAAGTTAATAGTAATTATAAGTTTAGAAGTAGTAGCAATAGTAGTCTGGTTAGACTTCTCCTATGATAAATTCTAGATATTTATCTAGTAGGTTCTCTACTAGAGCTTCACTCACTTCAGCTAGGAAATTTAAATTTAAAACAATACAAATTCAGTAATTTATTAATAGCTATTTTTTAATCTATGTAAAGAGTATTATCTTTCACTTTTGTACTTAAAAGCTTCAAAGCAATTTTTAATTCATTTTTACAAAATTTAAATTTATAATTCTCTAAATTCTTGCGTTAGTATTCTCAATCAGATAAAATCGTGGAAAACGCGTTAACCGCCCATAATCTCGCTTTAGACCAGAAAATCCACTCAGTCCACGCTGATTTCTCTAAAGACCTCTAAACCTTCAAATCAATAGTATAGGAGGAGCGAGCCAGAGAATAGAGAAATTAGGGATTTAATCAGTAGTAGGAGAGATATAAGTGTACCAAGGAGGAGCAGTAGAAAAGTCTAGAGAGAAGAATGAAGGAAAAAAGTGATTAAATCATCAAAGAGAAGGAAGAGAGGGAAATGCTTTAATTTCTATGATATGTTCTTATAAAGATTATTCTCATAATGGGAAATTTTCTTATCAAAGTAAAATGTTTTTCGACAAAATTTCATATTGAAATGCTGCAGCAAAGAACTATATTCGAAGAGAAATACAGATTTAAGGATGAAGTGCAATTCCGTGAACATTTACACAATTCTCACGAAACTTAACTTAAAAATAAACTAACCAGGATTCAATCAGCTCTATTATATTTTCAGTAAATTATATTAATCAATGTATTTTATAGAAATATTTCAATGTTTAATTATAATTAAATGTGATAAATCAGCGAAATTACTAAATCACATGAAGAGACTAGAAGTATATAAGCGAGCAGATGAAGAATAATTAAATCAATATTAATCTCAATTAAAAAGAAAAGTACAACATAAAGATATGAAACTTGGCAATTTATTTATGTTTTATTATATTATTATAGAAAATTTATAATAAAATCCTATAAAATATAATAAATTAAATTACGTTAAATTATAAAACTATCATAGTACATGCAAATGTTAGAGAATGAAAAATCTATATTTAAGTAAAACTTAAATTAAAATATCTAATAAAAGCAATTATAAGCGAAATAAAAGCTTTAAAGAATTGATTCTGCCAAGTTTTCTCATGAAGTGTTAAGTCGATATTATATGTTTATTATTTATAGAAATATTTATAGTATGCGGTATGATATATTAAGAATTATTGTGATATATATATTGAAAATCTTTACTGAAAATCATTAATAAAAAAGATACGTATAAACATTTATTGTGGTAATAGTTGATGCGTTTATACCAAGATATAGAGACTAAAGAGAGAAGGTAAATCAGTAATTAAAGAGACATTATTTTCAGATTGAATTCAGCTGTAAGTTTAGAAAAAAAGATATCAATACCCCCAAATTATTTATAACAAAATAACTAATTTATATAATTCCTTTCTATAGAACAAAGTCAAACATGATAAAGTGATAGAGGCCCATTAAAAGTTTCATGAGGAAATTTAATAGAAAAGTTTATCCTAATAGAATAAGGAATTAATGAAAAATAACTATATTGAAAAGATTATCAAGGAGAAGGAGGAAAAGGTTAAGAAAACTTCAGATCTTTAAATTCTTTTAAAAATAATATAAATTCTTCGTAATCTATAAATGTTTTTTATCTGAAATCTAATTATTTTTGCCTATAATTTATAATTTATTTAGTTAAATTTCAGATATTTACACAGTAAAGAGGCAAATAGCTTCAAAAACAATCAAAACCCCAAAACCCCTTAGTGAGGTTTATAAGTGCTTTGATTAGTAGGGTAAAGTTGGGGTTTTATTAGGGTTAGTAGAGAAAACGGAAGTTTAATGAGACTTTAATATGTATTTAATGAGTATTAGTTTAATTATATCACTCGAATTTTACTTGCTTGTCTTTGTTGTATCTCTTGAATCTCGCTTTCTTTAGTGGTTCGAACATATCGTCTAAGGATTGTCTTGGATATGCTGGAGCTCTTACTATTATCTTCTCTACAATCTTCTTTATTTCTTAGCATACATCATCTTGTTTTATGTGCTTCTCAGCTAGATTTATTGATTATTTTTCATATTTTGTATTAATGTAAGTCATGCTTTCCATATCTCACTCTAAAATTATTGCAGCTACTGCCCAAACATCCCACTAAATAGAGCCCATTAGTCCATTTCTCTCTGATTGGGAAGTAACCTGGAGTACCAAGAACCTTTGCTAAGGTTACAATCTCTTATCTTAAGGCTCTATTAAAATCGATTACAACTACTTCTAAAGGGCAAAGATTTAGCATAACATTTTCAGGCTTCAAATCTCTATGAACGTATCCAAGCTCGTGAAGTTCCTAAACACCCTTTATCATATTAGATAGAATATCATTCAAGTCATCTGGGTATCTGTTTTAATATAGATAATCTCGGAGAGTCATTTCAAACTTTTTTAGCCTTAGTGCGATGAAACCAAACCCTAAAATAACACCATCTAGCTTGAGCAAATTCTTGCAATCTTTTTTCTAAGCCTCTCTAAGTACAATATATTCGTTAGCAAACTCATTTTGATAATGCTCATTTTTAAGGAGATAGCTGAAAGGATATACCTTGTAGGCATAGTCATCAACCACTATGAGTTTTGATTTAGCAGGTACGTTTATATGTAAGTAGTTTTCAATACAACTGCTAAGGCCTACTGCATTTAGTGCAGGAATATACATGGCTCTCTCTTAAAAGCATGCTAAAAAGACATTACCAGCAGGTTGATTCATTAATTCTATTCGCTTCTGCCTCTTGAGCTTCTCCTGTTGTTCTTTTTAAGTCTCAAGATTATTAGATTTTCTTTTAGCGGGCACTAATTTCTAACTCTTTATCTTAAATCAAGAACTCACTTAGGTGATGCTTCTGCATATGTTTCTAGACTTTAGCTGAGTGAGTATAGGACTTCTTCACAAGTCGTGCACTTGTACCTGCCATCGACCTTATCATGCTTAAAATACACCTTAGCTTTCCCAGAGTGAACCTCTTTCATATGTCTTTTCAAACTGGAATCAGTAGAGAAAAAATTTTAGCAGTCTTAGCATTCAAAAGTTTTAATCCTTTAAATCTGAAGCTGTTCCTGTTCTTCCTCAACATCTTTTATTAATGTTTAAACTTCTATTTCAGCTTTCTGTTTCATGTTTTAAACCTATATAATAAAAACCTGTGCTTCAAATTCAAGAGCTCTAAGCTCTGCCTCCCTCTCAATATATATAACTTCTTGTTTCTTGGTTGAACCAAAGTTAAGCATTGATTGACCTGCTCCTAAAAGTGCCGCTCTACGATTTAAGTTGACCGCCATGTTTAAATTCAAATTTTAATTTCTATTATAAAGCTCTTAAAACCTCTATAGCTATAGTTGGACTATATAGGAGTTGCTACAGCATTATTGATGGTTTGATCTAAGCTCTAAGACTTCATATTTATACTCAGTTTATAACTATAATTTTTGTAATTTTGCACTTAATAATTTTGATTCTGGTACCAACTCAGATAAAGTTCAGGTTGGTACTGGTACCAATTAAATTTTGAACCAGGTTGGAACTTTTCCATTAAAACCTCACTGGATTAAAACTAGGGACTAATTAAGTTTTGGTACTATTAAATTGGTACCAATTAAACTTAAACGAATTTAGTACCGGTACTAATTAAATTTAAACAAATTTAGTACTAATTTAATGGAACTAAATTGATAAAAATGGAGCTCCATCTCTGAAGTTTGTTACAGCTTCTGCGAACCTTCTCCACGTATCTTTACAGGGTTGACCTCCTATAAGATGCCCATATTTAATAGTAAGATTTTAAAGGAAAGGATCCAGAAGTCTATAAATTAAAACTTGAAATTCATTAATAGGAAGAGGAACAAAG
>ARYC01020991.1:0-38145 GCA_000711775.1 Oxytricha trifallax
GAATCAGGAATAAACCTGTTATGAATAATTAAGGAAGCGACATAAGCAATAATATTACAGGAGGAGGTAAAGTTTATGAGTAACGAGGAGCTCTAAGAGGCAGTCAAAATTTAATAGATGCATTCAACGAGACAATAAAATAAAAAGGCAAATCCTAGAAGTTAATTAGCAATCCTTTTTTGAAGAAAAGAGAAGCTAAGCTCGCATGTAAAAATTAGAGGTGATTAATCTATACTATAACAAACAATTAAAGCCTCGTCAAGTGGCTAAGAAATTGAGGATGGATGTGGATGTTGTATATAAGACTATCGAAAAGTTCAAGTACGAGGTCAAGCATAAGATTCTTGATCCTGAACCACAAAAGAAAGTGGGTAGAAAAGGGGTTTGTGGGAACTAGCTCTTGCTTGATTCTATCCAGGCCTACCTAGAACAGAACGGAATTTACGAAGTTACAGGATAGAAGCTTCATAATTATTTATTAAACCTGGCTCAAACAAAGCCAGAGTGTATGCTACTTAAGGTACCTTGCGTTACCACTCTTCAAAAGATTCTGTGAGATAAGTTCCATCTAAGATATGGGAAAACTAAGGCTGCTAATACAAAGTATAGAGATCCGAACTTCAATGAGAAGAGGCTCTGGATTAGCATGTTGTTGGCTCACTTCTTATATGAGGATGCAGTTATTATTTCAGTTGATGAGAGCAACTTCCGATCGGACTCGATGCCCTCAAAGTAATGGAGCTTCAACATTAAAGATATGCATCGAGATTCTGCAAAATTACAGAAGCGATAAAAAAGGTTGCAAAATGATAGCATGATCCTCGCTAGCGATGACAAACTTTTGTATGGGAAAATGCTCCTCAAAATGGATCAAAGTTCTGATTCTTCATCTTCAAAATTCTCAGAGAGCTTACACCTGGAAAAAATCGAAAATGTTGGGGAATAATTAGAGAAGGTTTCAAATTCATTTGACTTAGGGTTTTCTTAAAATTGTAATTAAAATGTTGGAAATATTAAAGGTGGAAAATTCGGTGTGGCTAAGTCAATTTCGTAAGCAATTAGCAATTTTGCAATGAAAAGCTTTATAGGATCTAAGGTAGGATAGGGGTTTAAGAAATATCCTAGACTCCAAAGAATCTTGTCAGCACTCCAATCTAAATTCATGGAGCGAAAGTTCTTAGGGGGTCAAAGTAGTCATCGAAAACCAGTAATTATAGTTAGAAAACCATTGAAAATACTAAGGTAATTATTAATGCATAATACTTTAGGGAAATCCATAACTGAAACCATAAAAAAGCAACTTCAGACCCCTTCAATAAAAACTCGGCTTGCATTTACAAAGGACCTCTCCCCAATATTAGAGGTCCCTGAGACCTCCAACTAGAAATTCAGCTTGACTAAAACTTTTCAGAGTTTCCGCATAAATAGTTCAGTGAAATCAGTAATGTCTGAAGACAATTCAGCTTCAAAAGTGAAGAGTGGTTTAACTCCTATTCTCGATAAAATATCAAAAATAAAACTGGAATCTTCGAGGAAGAAGTCTGTTGACCTAGGTGCCGAAACCAAGTTGGAAAGTCGGTTTGCGGTCACTCCTAGGAAATTAAAACTCTCAAGTAGCTTCCACAAAGACTCATCGAACCCTGGGTTAGAGCAGGGAAACTTGCAGAGTGAAAGGGGCTCTTACTAAAAGCTTTGGCCCCAGCTATTTATAGACCCTCACTTGAAAAGCATTAAGGAATACTAGAGCGAGATGAAGCAGAACCTGGGACACTATGGGATGAAAGTGAGAGAGTTGTCAATTAAGAAAAGCTCAACTAAGAGATAGCAATTCTCAATGTCTTATATTGCTGCGATTTCCTAGGATAAAATTATCTCCAGTCAAGTGATAGAAGGAGCTTTTGACTCAGTTCTCTTTGAAAACTTTATCTACCATACCTTACGCAGTGTAAGAACTGACAAAGAACTACACTCTAAGAAAGTGGTCCTGCTGATGGACAACGCAGTCATTCATAAATATTCAGAGATGTTAGCCACAGCCGGAAAGTTCAAAGTGAATGTGCTCTTCAACGCCGAATACTCGCCTTGGCTCAATCCAATTGAGCAGTTATTCTCCTTTACAAAGAAGGAGATGAAGATGGACACTATTCAGAACAAGTAAGTTTTAATGGGCTTTACACTTTTAGGCAGCAATTGGTGAAGAGGGTTGCGGAAATCGTTCAGAATTTAAGAAAAGAAGACATCCAGGGGATGTGGGCATTCAGTATCAAGAAGTGGATTCACACTCTTCGGTTCGGTTTTGTGTGATGATGTTTGTTTCATAGCTGAAGTAGTGTATAAAACCTGTTTCCCTTTACAATTTCCCCTGGCATGTCAGTTTTAAATTCATCGCAGATTATTATAATTAATAACACTATTTATATTTTACTTAAAAATGTATTATTAAATTAGAAAGTTATAAGGATAGAGTGACCCACAGGGGCCCGAGGCTGGAGACTTTCTAATAGAGCTTTCTACTACACTAAGGCCTGCTGAGGGTAGGCAAGGGGTTGATGGGTTCACCGCATTAGGAGCCAGTCGGCGGGGTTCAATCTGTCAGATCCTAGACTCCTCGAGTCGTCTGCACGCTAAGGATTTCCCTGCATTAGATGAGCTTCTAGGCGTGAGTTCAACTTCCTAGGTAATAGGGAGCAGGATGAAGGTGGTGCTCAACCTTCAAAAGTGAGACGATGAGAACCATAGAAGCCAACGATAATGATTTTTCTCCTACACCAGGTCGGGTTAATGAGGCTACCACAGCGAAAGGACAGAGACTACTATCTCAGCAGCGGTGGAACCTGGTAAGCGTTTTCTCCAGACTCCCCTTTAATTGTTTACAGGAAGCAGATCTCTACGAGCTCTGTGGGGGATACTCCTAGTTCGCTAGGCTCTTATCTCTGATTTTACATCTCGGTACAGGGAAATGTGGAATGGGGGGCTAGGTGGTTTTTCGGAGTTTTCTAGTTCACGACTTGCCACGTCATTGATTGCCACGTCAACTCACTTCAGATACTTCTACGTCACGACTAAGATTGATGGTTTGATTTTAGTATTAAACAGTGATATGTTAAATTTAATTTGAGATTACTCATTACTCATCACTTAAAAATGTCCTAATTCACTCTTTACAACACTCAATTCTAAAATACTGCTACTATTTCACATTTGCACTCTTAAAATGGCCACTTCCTTCGCGATTCTACTTAGTTGCATTTCCTTTCATATTATCGCAATTATGGCTGAATGCGATATTTTGGCAAAACTTCCAAACTTTAATGGAGTTACCCTACTTTCAAGCCCCTTTTCGATAAATGAGAGAGGTTTTAATGAAAAAGTCCCTATTTTGCTCTAAACTACGCGAGTCTCTGAAATCGCTAATTTCGCAAATCTCCCAACTTCCCTAATTATAAAGACCCCTAAATATGAGATGTATGAATTTTTACAAATACATATATAATTTTGACCATCCCCCTAAATTTTTTGACCAACTACTAATAAAAAAATGAAACATGTCAACAAAAACACAGGGGTTTTGAAATTGAGGGGATTTGGGGTTTACGCATTTTACCATTGGTCTAATTATATTATTAATTTAATTTTAATTTTATTTTCACAATTTCCTGATTCAATTCTATTTTAGCAGTAATATAACCATATATAGCAGATTAATGATAATTGTCTAAAGTTTTTTACTTTTGTTGTCTTCTGATTAATCTTTAAATTAAGAGTGAGATAAAGGTGTAAGTTTTAATAGTTTTTAATCTAAAATTATTATCCTAATAGTTTTTTAGATAAATAATTAATTCTACTTTATATATTCATAGACACTTTACTTGATCATACCCTCTCTAAAACTCAATCACTTTGTTTTATAGATAATGTTTAAGCATTATGTTATAATTAGTTAAGTATAAATTAAATAATCAATATATTTTGTAATAATAATGATATGAAAATATCAAAACAAAGAGAGAGAGAAATTAACAAATTTATTACTTTTATAGGATTAATGGGAATCAATTAGTCAAAATAGTATAAAAGTAATTGAATTTAAAAATCCTTAATTTAAAAAATATATAAAATGAATGACACAATTATGAAATAATTTAAATAGTTTAAAAATTAAATCTGTTCTGTCCTAGTTAAAATAGATTTGTATATTATTGTTAACTAAGGTTTTAATGCCCTTTTTTAGATTAAAATTTTAATTAATTTTCTAAAAAAAATAGTAGTTAACCTCTAATAAACGTTATTTATACTGGACATCAAATTAAATACCAGCTTTATATCTCAAAATAAGGAGATTGACCAATTATCAGGACCAAAAGATTGCGTGGTGGTTGCAGTATTGATAGTACACACATAGCATTGGCATTTCAATAGCAATTAGTTTTCCAAAAATACTCTAAAGACTAGCTTAATATGCTGAGGTACTGCCTAATGTTGACACTAAAGATGTGGTATATTAAAATGGAAATAGGTAGAACAGGTTTATAAATTAAGTGAGAAGAGGTCCACAACAACACTTAGAAAAAGGTAAGACCCTCTGTCAATAGGTAGGGCAAGAGTTTGACATTGAAATTATAAACCAACTGTCTCGAATTAATATTTGGGATGACCTCGTTCAGAGAACGTCAGCAATTCGAATTTATAGAAAAATAATACTTAATACAGGGGCAAATTAATCATGAATGGAAAAGATTCTGCGAGTTTTAAATGGTCCATCTAATGATGAAACATGAATCTCGCGGAGAACTCAAGATGGAAAATTAAAAGAGAAAAGACCAAGTAATAACATGAGATGATAAAGGCTAGTGTCAGCATCCCAAGAAAAAATGAAAGCAACCAAAGCTTAGAAACTATAAGATTACTCAGGAATTAGGGAGAAAGTTCAGAAGATAGTGAGGAAGAGTATGAATAATATAGAAAGGGTAAAAGAAATGGTGAAGATGCGTAGAAGTGATAGAATGAATAATATGAATTCATGAACTTGTATTTTCTTGTTTTGTTTTTATTTTTATCTCACTTACCTAAATGACTTGCTAACTAACTAGGAATTTTAAATAATGTTTATTGTTTATTAAAATAATTTTTAATTTTTTCCTTATTTTTTAAAACGTGAGTAATTTTAAAGTAAGTTTTTATATAAATAACAAGGCTATAAATTAAAAAACTTATTTATGCAAAAATAATATTTTTCAAAAATAAATTATTATTAATTTAGTTAGTTAGCTAGCTACTTCCGTAAGTAAATAGCAATAAAAATAAATCAAAATATTAAAAATGGTGTGCACCTAAAATCAAACGCACTTACTTTCTTACATGAGTATTTTTATTGCTATTATTTCTTTTCGTTTTCTTAGAGATTCCAATTTCCTCATTCTTCATTTTGGTTTACTCAGTCGAATTGAATTTTCGGGCTTCCTTATGTACACTACCCTGAAAAGTTACCTGACTCTTTTGGTAGTTTTCCTGGAGCTCTAATCCTCCTCTCCTTTAGTCAATCCAGGTCATATTTGCTATAGGATTTCAATTTGTGTTTTGTCATTTAGGTCTTTGAGTCTGTCTCACTAATTAAGCTTGAAAATCTTGTCGGGTCTCCTGTCTAGTTGATTAGATTGCAATTTCTCATATGATTCTTATCCACAATTGCTTTGTGGATATTGCAGTAGTAACTCATCCCATAGTTTAATATTAATCATGAATTTTTGAAAATTAAAAATTACTTTAATAAATCTCTTAACGTAAAATATATTTAGTTTCTTATATTATAATTAAAATGGAATAGTGTTTCAAGATTACAGAAGAACCTATCTAATTTAAAAACTAAATTCTTGTGAATTGTATTTATATTTCAATTTTTCTAACTATTACTACCAATTTCACACAAGTTATTCATTTTATCTGATTATAATCTAATAATTTTTGAAAATTTAAGAATAAGTGTTTAGAAACTGAGCAGCTTGTAATATACAATATATATTAGATGACTTTAGCCAGTTGAAGATGTACTTACATAAATCTTAGGGTAATATTCACAACCACCTCTTCGCTAAACAACAAATTATTTAAGAAATCTAAAAATAATTTATTTAAAAAAGCCTAATTAAACTTAAGTGATAAATCATAATTATACTTAAGGTCAAATTCTTAAATATATTTCACATTCTATGTACTTAAATACAAATTAATACACATTTATTAAAAAAAGGCAGTTGTAATATTTCTTGTATTTTATTTTTTACCAATATTTTTCTATTTTATCAATAGTGTCCTCCCTTAGCTGATTGCCATCATAGTATCTATTACATTTTTGGTAATGAATAACTTTTTACTTTTTTATAGTTTGACTTTGCTTTTATCGACTTGATTTTACCTTCTTTCTTTTAATTGTTAAAAATTCCTCAGAATTTAATTAGGAATATTTATTGGGGTCCTTAATACTATTCTCTTCAGTTTTGTTGTCAATTTCCACTACCTTTACATATTTGGATGCAATGAGTGGGTTTTATTTATAATCAACAGTAATCTGATCTTGGTTACCATTATTGTGTCACAAATTGTTTTGTTATCTGATCTAGCAAGTCTTTGATAAAACTCTCTGTGTCTCTTATATCTTTCCAAGTGTTTCTCAGCATCTATTGAGGATCTAAGGTTAAATTTATTCCCAAGTATTTTGCTTCCTTCACCTTATGAATTCCTTCTATTTGTTGGATTTGTTCAAATTATTTGGCGTCACTCAAAAATACTGATTTTATTGTAAAGTTTCAAATTGTATGTCGTTTCAATTAATCTGAAACATTTCAGGTTCCTTTTGAATTATTGTTGGTTTCATTACAGGATCTTTTTGAATTATTGTTGTTCCTTAATGTTAATTAGAAGATCGTCTGTAAAGGCTATCAGTTTCCTTATCTTATCAAGACTAATTGCTTTAACTGGGGATACAATACATCTTGTAAGTAAATGTTTAATAGCATTGGGGAGATTTCGCTTCCATGAAAAACACCGTTTTGAGAATTAATATAGTCATCTTCGTATTTAATTCTACTATTTGTTTTTAGTTCCTCTATTAGTTTGATAATGCCTTTTTCGTCGCCTTACTTCGCCTTGTCTCTAAGAAATCCCATTAGTTTGAATTTCCACACCTAGTCGTAAGCCTTTTAAAGATCTGCAAACAGGTATGCCTCTCTTGACTTATTTCTTCCTTCTTAAGTATTTATATGTTCTAGCAGTCTTATTAGGTTTAATTGGGTGATCTTATTATCTTTGAATCCATTTTTATAGTTGCATGTTTATAAGAGGGAGCTTTTATTACTTTGGAGTTTTTTTTTAAAAAATAACTTCTTCAATTATGGCATTATTGATTTCGGGTAGTGATCTCCAACAGTCTTGCTGAGTAAAATTAATCTTCCTTATACTGCGGTATCACCCTTCATTTAACCAGCCTTATTTTCTTACATACTGTTTGAAAATTCTTTTTAATTTTCCCAAGTTTTTTTCATCAAAGTAATTAGACCAGTTGATTTGTTGAAGTGCATTCCCTTATACTCTGCTCAACTTCATTCGCTCCGCAAAATAAATGATTCTGTCTCTTCTTTATCCTTCATCACTTGGTCTCCTGCTTTGATCTTTAGCTTTTTCCTTTCGTCTTAATATAAGTTATTGTAAAATGTTATGATCTTCTCCAGCGATTCCTTCTAGATTGATTCTTTCTCAGTTACTCTTCAATCCTTTTATTGGTTCAGAGTAATTCCTTCTTTTAGTTCAAATCTCTTTACCAAGTAAAAGAACCCTATAACGTCATTCTTCTCTAGATAATGCTCCATATTTCTTATCGCTTCGTTTCACTTTACTTTTGCTTCCAAGAATGATTAATTATTTGCTAAATTGTTGCTTTTGATTGTTCTTTTTCGGAATTGATTGCACAATGCGTTGACTTGCTGTGTTTCTCTAGTTTTTTCTCAAAGCATTTTTTAAATGAATTATTTAAAACTTTTCAGATAACTCTCTTCCTTCTTCAATGAATGCTTTCCAGTATTATTTTTTTATCAGTATAAGAAATTAAAAAATTAATTATTCAATAATAATTATTGTTTTTAAATTGGCTGTTTTAATAACTTTATTACAAAACTAAATTACAATGAGATCCGAAATTTTGAGTATCAATATTGAATTCATGAGTTGAACCAAGTTCATTATTGTCTAAAATCTCAGTTTTATTCCCGTTATTTTCTTTTAAAATACTAAAAATCTTTAAATAGTCATTTCATTCTCTGAATTATGATTGGGAGAAACTCTCTAGATAATACAATAGAATACCTCACAATTTAACAAAAATACTTAAGAAAAAATCCTAAAACCTATTTTAGATAAACTATAAGCATTAAAGCGAAATTGACAATGATAGGGGTAAAAACAGCAAATCTATATGAGAGATATATAATCTAATAATTGAAGATTATGAACTGATTTAAGAGCGATAAGAACGATATATCAATATGGAAATAATTGTAAAAAAAACCTAAAAATAGTTTTTTATTAAGTTATATGATTTTAGTTTTTTATTATTAATTTATAAAATAATTAGAATAAAAAATGTTGAATTTTTTTATATCTCACTTTTCTTTGTATTTATTTTTCTTTATGCTTATTTTTTATATACTTTTAACTAAGACTATCAATCCTCTTTCTTTGTCCTACAAATATATGTATCTACTATTACTTAATCCTCATTCTGGCTTGAATTAACTGTGGTCGGTTAGTATGAATTGGTCAATTTTGTAACTTATTGTCTCGAAATTTGAGAATATTTAATCTAGTTATGGAATGAATTCTGTAAGACCTTCTTTGTTTAGTCATTCGCTAAATTCTAAAATGTGCTAATTGAAATCCCCCATTACTAATATTTTCTAATTTTTATACTAAAGATTCAACGACTTTTTATGTTTAAGAGTCTGTTTATAAAACTCTTTTACTTCGTCATTCTAATTGGGTGGTATATATACAGTAAAAATTTGGAGTAAAAAGCCTTCCATGTTTTGTAGGTTCCAAGTTGCATACTGTCTAAAAAATTTTATGGTTTTAATTTTAGAATCTGCCACCATTTAGTGACTGCATTATACCATTCCTGGCAAGCTGGGTTTCTGCAATAATCTTATTATTAGACCTATTATTTTTTGCAGCCTTATCCCAACCAACCCAATGAATTCTGGTCGTTTGAGTTAATATCCATCATTATTAAGTCTTGCTTCAATTAAGAGATTAAGCCTCTCAATTTTGAATGCAGATGCTTATCTAAAACGTCTTCGTTCATGATTTTATTTTGTTGGAAATAATCTAGGTTCTCATTTAACTTAGTTGTTTTTCTGCATTGCAAATCTTTCGTTCCTCTCGACCCAATATTTCTTTTCTCTTACTGGTTTAAAGAAATGAAGGTGAGCGTTGAATACTAAAGTTTTATAGTTGTAGTCAATTTTTTAGACTTTTGTGTGTATCTGAAGTCAATTTAAGAAGCTTTTTTATTAATATTCAAAGTGGTTTCTTAGTGGTTTCTATTTTAATATTTTGATCTCTTTATCTCTGTTTTCTTAAATAGGTAGCTTCCTCCTAAGATGTGATTACAGTTTCATTTTGCACTTTTGTTTCTCTCTGTTTAATTAATTAATTTTTACTTTTAATTTATTTTAATTTAATAATAATATAAGAAAGTTCTCAAATTTAAATAATGTTTGATTTTTAAATAATCCCATATAAAATAATCCTAAGAACTAAATAGAAAAAAAAAATTAAAGAAATATTTTTGAGCAAAGCTGTATTATATAATTATTCTTATTTTTTAGCTTGATCTTTGTTATTTTATTCTATTTTGTTCCAACCAGAAACCAGTGTAATAAAAGTATGAATGATAATTAGAAAAATAACTTATTTAATACATGGTTTGAAGAATTTGATGATCAAGGTATTAAGAAATTTTATCTTAACAATAACGTTTACAATTTTTAGAAATAGAATTAAATAATCAATCCAGTATATGAGTAAGTATAATTTTTAATTGAAATCTTGATTTATTCCAGTAATTATTGATGGTAAGCACAATTTTGGATAGATTATTAACTTAACATATGCTAACAAGCAAGAATCCCCTTTGAAAACTAGCTCACTTTATTATATAATTCCAAAACTTGAGAGAGTAGTGGTTAAATATACAATTTCTGAAAGTTTCATTTTAAAATTCACAAAATTCTCTTAAACTAAATTTACTTATCAGAGCAATCTTTTTAGATGAAAACTCCCTTTTTAGGATTTAATTTTCAAAAAGAGTCATTTGTATCTTGTTTTTTTTTATTTTAACTTATCATTATAAAATTTGATTTTGTGAAGTGTTAATTATGCTTAGTAAATTATTTAATTTAAAAGTTAATTCTAGAGAAAATGCTTGTATATTAGATAGCACAAAAACATATTACAATTGTGATTTAAAATATGATTAAAGTCGCATAATTTAATATTATCAATTAACAAAAATTGCTTTGCCTATTTTGGACTGTTAAACTTCAAGCTAATTTTTTTAAAAAATTTAGACTTCCTAAAGAGAAAAATTTTTATAAAAATTCTCGTTTAGGAAGTACTTTTTTTTATAAATATGTTATTTAGTAATACAAAAAATATTTATAAATAACCCATAAGTTAATTTTTAATTCTTAACAAAACTTTTAATAGAAATATTAATTTAAATATAACAGAAATAATTCATTATTAAAATAATTTCATAGGATATTGGAAAAATAATAACACTCAGATCTAGCAAGGCCTTTAACAAGCAATAATTGTCTAGTATTCTTTTTTCTAAATTATTAATTACATATAATGCTACTACAGCTTTGCATTTTTTGATACTCAGAAAAGGAGACCCACAGTAATCTATTAAGAATAATATTTAGATTTTTAGTAGTATATTATATAATTATATTCTAAAAATTGCAAATCTTTGAGTCAAAAATACTCAATAAATTAGATAAGTTCCTTCTGCTAGCATCTTGAAATGTAGTCATAACCTGAACCTCTAATTATCATAAAATGACAGGCTAGCAGACAACGGCTAAATCTTTGATGAAAATAAGCGCTCAGACATGAAAGTAAAATTATCATTAAGATAATCGTTAATGTTATGATCAGCCGAAAGCTATGTCTGCATCAAGAATCATAATAAGAGGGTATTATTGTTAATCTTTCATTTGAAAATTAATCTATCATTTGAGTCAGGCCTCCAATCTTAATTAGGATATATCAATGCCACCCATACTCTATTGGTCTGATAAATTTTATTATAAAAATATTTAACATATGCAACTTAAAAGATTTTCTTTTTTTATTGTTAGATTTGGGCTTTTACCATAATCTTTATATCAAGGTAAAGTAATTACCAAATAAATTGCAGTTGTAACACTTTTAGTTTAATCTTTTTGATTTATTCTAAGTAAGCCCTAAAAAAATATATTTATCTCATGGATATTTCTCTTGATGAATATGATATCAATATCAGTTCGTTAAATCACTAGATTTGTAAATTTTATAATTTATAATCTACCTACTTAAAATGTCGATTATTTAGCATGGGCTGTCCTGTCAATATCAAATTTAATTTCTTTAATAAAATCAAGTTTGTGGACATTTATCACTACATTTTAGATTGAAGATTTCCTTGATTGCAAGATTATTATATTTCTCATTTTTGAATACTTGGTTTTTGTTTTCCTGAAAAATTATCATTGTCCAAGAATAATCAATTGAGGGATATCTATGATATTAATAACTCGAATGAAATATTTTATATTATTTATTAAATATAAATAGAATTGTGTTTATTTTTTAGTAAATGACATACAATATTGTTATCATATTTATGCCAATAAAGAATAAATGGAGAAAATAGCATATTCAATTGATTTTTATTCTTAAATATAAATATTAAGGAGTAATCCTATTAAATTGTAAACTTGCTTACAATTTTACTTTATCAATCTGATTATATAATTATTATGCTAATTTAAAATTGTAACACATAAAATATTCCTTGTACCTTTATATAATATGTAAATTGTCCTTTTGCAATACTATGATTCTATTAATTTTATATATATATAAAAATACATAGATTAATTATAATCCATTATTTAAAATCAGATAGGAATGTTTTAATGTAATTCAGTTTAAAACTAAGTTTCCACACTTACCCTAAATAGAAGCTAAATCAGCTGCACTTCCTTCAACAGAAAACTTGTAGATAAAACATAAAATCAACTGTGTTTACATAGCAAGTGATAGCAACGAGGTTTGTTATGTTTGATGAAAGAGGCTATGCAATTGAGGATGAACTTGAATGAGCATTGTTTGGCTTCATTATTATCGTCACTGCCGCTTTTGAGCTTATTTGGAGTTAGCTCCATTTTGGGATTATTACTTAATCTCTGCTTTAAATTCTATTGCAATAAATATCTAATTAAAATAAAACAAGTTGTTGCTAATACAATAAAACCCCATGACTAAATATTAATGCAATCGTGGTTATATAATATGTAATAAAAATAATTCAATTTAAATATTCAGAAGTTCAGTATTTACTGTTTACATAATTGAATTATAATAAAATCAATTACTAAAATTGTCAATAATATATTTAAACATTCACTGTATTTTTAATTATCTTACCTTCTTGTCCTATAGCACTTTTTATTTTTGATATTTAACAGCTCAATTTTCTTAAAAATATGTTAAGGTAGTGTATTCTGATCGTTTATAGTTTTTCTTTTGAGTATTTGAAGAATTTTCTCTTATATTTTCATTTAGTCAAAAAGGTTTTCTTTAATTGCTTTAAATTTTTCATCAGAGATTGATAGTAGATTGAATTTTAGATTGTATATTTAAAAGGAAAATAAGATATAAAAACTGTAATATCATAATACAATGCAGATGGTAAAATTGGAGATTTGTAGTCCAATTTCAGAGGGTTTGATTCCTATGATCACAAATCTTTATAAAAAAACTATTAAACTAAATTAATTTTATTACTAAGATAAAGAATTGAATTTTAATTAAGATAATACAATTTACATTATACTAATTATTTTACTCTGTTAAAAAATGCAATAAAAAGAGAGAATTATATCAGCTTTTATATTATTAATTTCAATATATGATTATAATTCACTTTAAATTTCAATATTTAGTATATTTGATTTAACTTTTAAAATTTAAATTAATTACAACTAAATACTTCAAAAATAACATCTCAAACTTAATTTCCCATAGTGGTCCAGTTTTCTCTCAAATTATGCTATTTTCCAAACACTTCCAAGTAGGGCCAACCTGGAACGAGCCTCTCCACAATTTCATTAATTTCATTTGGTTTTGGGAAGCTTACCTTATCGGGCTCACTATAACATTCAGGCTTTGTCTAAATTTTGTGAACTGCTTGTTGCTCTCATATTTACCTTTTACATCGACTAAGCACAGTTCCATACCGTGGTGAGGATACCTGCCTGGCCCTTTAAAGATGCTGCCTTTCTTATCCAAATTTACCCATGTGATTGTTTCCACCCACCTATATCCGTGGAGCTTGAAAAAGTCTAGCGCCACTTGTGGCTTACCATTAGTAACCCACATGAAAATGAACCCTTCATCTTATACCAAGTTTATCGGAATATTTTTAATCTTGCTGTCCAAGAGAACATTGTAACCCAAGTTCAGCATAGTTGAGTCCCAAGGTGGATCCATGATGATAGCTCTAAATAGATTACCGTCTCTTTGCAGCTGCCTTGATCTCAAAGCCGTCCACACAGTATATTATGTCACATCACACTTCACAGGGTTGGGAGGTCTGTTCTAGTTCATATCGGGAGGATTTGAGATTGCAAGGTTTTGTAATTCTTGAATTTATTATTATTTTAGCTTTTATTTACAGTCCTTTTTGTGCCTACTAAACGATTGCCGATACCCATATCTGTTGAAGCATTTGTCACATACATACTTCTTTGCTAAGTACTCTTCAACTTTAACCATAGCATGCTCTCTCGTAGTATTTATATGTTGCATATCTGTTGCCTTCATAATAACAGTTTGAGACAGGACAACCATAAGCCATTTTTAAATCTGTATAAATAAATTTATTTTTATAAAACTAGTTGCTTCAAATAAAATACTTACTATTGATTCGTCAAAAATAAAAATCTATGCCAAAATGTTTACACTTTTTGTCAAAATGTAAACATTGATAATTTTTATATACAATTGGTAGAGGTTCTAATATCGTGAGAATAGTTTATGTTGAAAATTTTATATGAATTGATTTTATACTTAATAATTATTAATTATGAAATTCATTACTTTAAACTAATCACTATTTATTATTGATTTGAGATTTCCTAAAGGATTTAATACATCATAACCTGCTTATGCCTTTACTATTTCGTAAATATCGAAAATCTCAAAAAACTTCACTTCCACTTGTGTAAATAGTATGTAGGAAGCTTTAAAGGATTATGATGAGTGGAGATCGAGTCAAGGGAATTTATTTAACTTTCCGAAATTGTTGATTCAAAGACTCTATGGTAAGAGATTACGATATCAGAAACTTCATGAAAATATATTCTCACAAATGACTAATAACTAATTGCATACGCTAGTTTAACTCTCGAGAAATGATTCCCAATTATTTCACAGGCAGTTTCCAGAAATAAGAATTTCTCCTTCCACGCAATGCAAACTATATCAAAGTTAGAAAATTAAACGCAAAGCTATAACGTCAATCAAATAAAAATCTGAAAAGTAGTAATAGAACTTTGGTTAGTAACTATTTGATATGTAAAACCATCTCTTACAGCTATAGAAAGATAGGTATGAAATTTTGTTTGTTGATGAAACTATATTCTACTTTAACACGCAAGCTAAGCTTGAGTATTGCAGCCAGGGTAAAAATATACAAAAAATAGTAAAAGCAGCTTTAGCTTTTCGTATGCAGTCATAGCTGCTATCTCATAGTCTGAAGGAGTAGAGTTGTTTAAAATTTACAAGAAGTCTGTAGATATTGAGAAGTTTATTGAGTTCTGTAATGAGTTAAAAGGAAAAACTGGTTTGAGAAAAATGGCCAAGGTATGTGATAATCTTAGGGTCCATCACAGCAAGAAAGTCAAAGAAGCTCTGGAACTATTAGAGATACTATCAGTATTTTGCCCTCCATATTCTCCCTAAACAAACCCAATTGAGAATTACTTTAGCTTGCTAAAAAATTCTTATAAAAAGCATAAACTAAACTATATAAGCAATGACAAAGAAATAGATTACATTTCACTTATAAAAGTGAGCATTAAAAGTATCCAATAATCCAAAGTTTTAGAGATGAATAGAAAAGGTTTACTTAAAATACTTAAAATTTAATTAAGAATATATTAAAGTTTAATTAATGTCAAATGATAAATTAAAATTGTTTTGAAGGTTTGTCTTATCCCATTTAACTTCGTTAAGTCACATCTCCTTCTGATTGACAGTTAAAGTTCTATGCATCGATTATAAATTTTATCCTGATGCCTTAAAGTGAGAAACTCAAAGCCAACTTTGTTTTAGCTTTATGCTTTCATATTAAAAATTTTTTTTTTAATTACTTGACACATATGGGTGCTTGGTCAGCTTGTCATAGCATTAGCTGGAAATTTTAATGAAATTACCTTTTTCTTCATTGTGAGTTGGGTTATTTCTCAAAGCATGGGCATGCTAAATTAGAGTTTCTAAATATTAAGTCTCCACTGTGTGAAGTATATTGAAAAAAAATACGTCTTGTCAATCTGTTTCTTTTTTTATCCAATGTCAGAGAGATAGAAACTCACATCAGAGCTTTGTTGTATTAAGGATGTTAGATACATAGAGCTCCTCATATTTTGGGACATTAATGAGCTTGACATCGCTGTTGTTAAGAACTCTCTTATCTTCTCACAAGATTTATCTAAAAAAGTCCTTGTTTATTGTTTCTATAGGTGGTAAGTACACATTCACTATATAGTACTAATTAAATAACTGATTTGAAAATTACATATTTCTGTGAGATATTTGTATATATCAATTTTTAATCTAAATCTCCCATATAACTGTCCTTGTGCAATATTCAGCATTTCTTATTTATTCTTTTTTTCTTCCATGAATTAATTTAAGTTGCCCTTTTGACTCTGTATTTGGCTCATTTGGAATTCTATCTTAATTGTGATCTTTCCTGTTTAAAACTATTAAATTACTATATAATATTAGAATTTAATGTGATTAAATAATAAATTCTATTAAGAAGTCTTAATTAAATAACTATTTATACTATAAATTACTGAAAATGATGTAAAGATCACAAAAAATCACAAAACTTCTCATCAACTTGCTTTCCAATAAAAAATCTCAAAAGTTGCAAATTTTAGTTGTAAATGTCAAAATATTTACATTGATAATCTTTACCTTATTTCTGGGATTTTATTGATAAAGTAAAGTCATTCAGTCATTTTAATGGTTAAAAAGTTTAATTAATACATACCATGATATTAAACCTACTTAATAATTTAAATCAACTATTTTTTATAATATTAAAATTATCACATTTTACACAAAACAATTTGACATGACTAAAACTATTATCTATGATAAGAGCTAGGATGTTGAACTCTCTGAATCACTCGAAATGCACTTTGGCAAATCTCTATCTTAAAGTTGTTATGAATAAGACTGTTCTTGGACGAGTTCATAAAGCTAAGTTACAAAACGTAAAAGAGTTTCTAGATTTTCAAAGAAAATTGATAAATTATACAAGAAAGTAACAAATACTCACATTTAAGCTATCAAGGTAGCAACCGAAAACTTAAAACTAACATTCAAGGAAGTCAAGGAAAAAGCCATATTTGACTAAGGCCCATTACTTGATCTCAGAAAGGAAGTTATACAGGAAATCATCAGAAAGGAACGCTAAAGGATCAAAAGACAACGAGCTGCCTCCTAAATGTTGAAAATAAAAAATGGACTGAACTCTAATAATTTAAAAGACAAGTCTTTGGAAATGAATTATGAAAAATCAGATGATCTCGAAGCCCCTACAGACTTTGCTGGATGCTTATTAAAAAATGGCCTTAATTCATACTTGGCACATGATATTTTGCAGAGCTTTTCAACTTTCCCTAAGTAAATACAGAATCAACTTCTTAAGAGTCTCACTCAAACTTTCATTACTTTTTAAACCAGCTGAAAATGGTTCTTATTTATAATGGCATTTATATTATTATTTTATATGAATTTCACTAATGTTAAATTAGTGAAATTCATATATATTAATATTTATTTTAATATAATATACTTTAATGATGTTAATAGAAATAATGACATATACATTATTGCACAATGTCCTTTAATTGGACACTCTCAAAAATTCAAATAATAAATTTTAACATTTTAATATTTTTTAAATAATAACTTAGTTAAATATATAACGATTGATGAAAGTTTATACAGACTTAGTTCTATATAGATTTTTAGAACTTCTCTATATAACAAATAGAGATTCCTAGGTACCCATAATAATAAATATTTGTGGACGAAATATTATTATATTATAACATTAAGGATTCTATATAGTCTATTTGAAATTAAGTATAATTCTTTATAGATTTATTGCTAATTCTATTTAGATTATGAGAATTCCACAATTTCATTTTGCTAAATTACCTAATTAATTTAGCATTATAATGCACTACAAATTATTTTTACAAATTAGCTTTAATAAGTATATATTATTATATAACATTAGTTAAATTATTATAAGTATGATATTATACTTAAGCAAGGTCTTTAAATCAAACTTCCCAACCATCATGACAAATATTTCTTATTTTATAAATGCTTCAAAAAGTTAATCTTGGTTTGAAAAATATAAGATAAGCCTACTTGAACTAAAAACATCTCAAAATTTTGTAATCGATTTTAGAATCGATGTTTAGTGGAGAAAAAGAATCTCCTCTCCCTTACTATATATCATCAAGCAAATTTAGTGCAAAATATTGTTTATAAACTTTATCTCTAACGTAAACATTTTAACATATTGTAAACATTTGGACAATTGCTACCATAAGCATGCGTTGCTTTGAATTTTTACCTTGCAAAAAAAGATGAGGAATATAAAACTTAGGGTTGGTTACTTTTAAAACTTCTAGCACCATTCCTGGACAGTTGCGAAAATTTTGATTTTGTTTTATGTGAAGACTTTGAACTTTTTTAATCAATGATTAAAAGTATAGTGATACAACTTCAAGACGATGCTCTTCTACCAAATTAAGGTTTGATTAAACTAAGTCTTCTAATCAAGCCCAACCTTATATCAATTTTAAACTGGACTGAGGATGCACTAGCTCATCTAAGCTATGCCTCGTGTCAGATTGGTATTACTCAAGAGGAAGCAAACATTATATGTGGAAAACCTTGAAACTTTTTATGGCAAGAAACGATGAGCAAATTAACGGCTTTCCAAAACGATGAGCGTCTGTTAGCGATATCAATGCTAAGGTTGAATAGGATGAAGGATACCATCTAAACAAACTACTTTCATTACTTAGCTAAAGGCAAGTAGTTTCCTAGCTCTTACATGACAAAGTGCAAATATGATTAAAGTTTCACAATTTGATATTTATAATCGAAAACATAAAATATTAGCCTTTTGCTAGTATCGAGTAAATACTTAACTAGAAAGAATCAGAATGGATTAAGTGTGCTGTGAAAGCTAAAACTCGAGAGCTTTCTGTTTAGGACTCAATATAGGAAATTGATTCTTAAAAGGTTCTTGAGCATCTTAGAAAAAGTAATTAAATTGAGAATTGTATGCAGTTCGATGAATTTATATCTCTCTCTAAAATGTTGGAGCACTAAAATGAGATATAATAGCAGTCCTAGTATTTAGCAATTATTGCAAGTTTAATTATCACCGCTTATGAAAACTGCTATTATTGATATGCCGACAGGCTCAGGCAAAACTTGTATATAGGCACTTGTTGCTTATTATTTTGCTTTAAAGGGATAGAAAATCATAATTATTGAGCCTAATTCAAACTTGCAAACCTAAAAAGATGAAATAATAGGCTCCATCCATGAAGATGTTCGAGTGGTTGACATATTACAGACACACTTTCAAAGATGATATAGTAATCCTCTACGAATTCGATACAATTATTGACAACAGCTGATTTTATTATCTAGGAAATATTATTACAGGACTCTGGTTATTTTCAAATAAAATATTATTTTTGTTTTCAGCGACTTATACAAAACATCACACAGTTGTTATTGAAGAAACAATCAGAAAATCTAAATAGTTGAGTTTGTAATGAGAGTTGCTATGCTAAAAACAACTTTAAAGATATTTTTAGTGTGATAGAGTTTTGTCAAAGGATAAATTTGAAATGTGGCAATAGCTTCAGTCTGAAAATATTAGGAGATACAACAACGAGTCACTCATTATTATTATTATTATTATTTAAAGCTGTACGGTATTAATACTGGGGCTTAAGCCAGCCAGTTTATATAATTAGATATTCATACTTTGAATTTTGGAAATACAGTTTCCTCTTTCCAAGGGGAGTTACCCCTATATGTACTCGACTAGTTTCACACCGTGCACCGAGTCACTCATAGTTATAGTGAACTCAAGGGATTTTGAAGAGTTTAAGGCTAAGCTTCTTAAAGGAAACAAGTACGATATTTACCTATCAGATGATTAATAATGCAGACAGAAAATCAAAGATAAGGAAACAGTAATATTACTTATGACAGAGATAAGCAGAGTGGGCTGTGACTCTAAGTTTAAAAATGATGCATTTGTGTTTATTACATGCTCGGTAAGTTCTGAGAGGAAGCTATAATATATGCTAGGTAGAGGAAATAGATGCCATTGCTTGTCAAGAGGATGCGTTTTCATCCAAGACTATGAGAATGAAGCAATCTTCTGGCAGCATATGAGATCTATGGATAACTAAAATGTGAGAAGGCTTCACGATGTGATAAAGCTTCTCTTGAAAAAAAGGAGCAACCAAAGGCTAAGTTACTACATTGAAGATTCATAGCAAGGAGGCGATGCAATTTGTACTTTGAAAGCTTTAGAGAATGCAATCGGTTGCAAATTTATTAGCAAATCATCAAGGGCCATTATGTTAGTTATATAACTCTATAAATTGTGATTAAAGTACTTTGTAAGGATGGCTTTTCATTTTAATCAATATTCAAATAATAATTAAATATACTAATTGTGATAAAAAAAATATTAAAAGGACAAACTTTATTTTTAATTTAAGTTGTTGAATTGAAAATCATTGATATTTGATAGATTGCATACAATTTATATTTGATTTAAAACAAAAATAAACTATTTTAATTATTTATATCATAGTTTTACATAAATATTTATTTTATATAAATATTTACCAAGTGTATATTGATATGATTGTAAATGAAAGCTGAATTATGATAATAAATAATATAAATTATCAATTCTCTATTCTTTTATTGATTAATTAAATATAAAAAAAATTATAGATTATAAATTTATGAGAGCCAAGTAAAGAAATAAAAGCTAAATAAAATTTATATTGGTACTTTTTTTGTAAATATTTTTATACGAATATTCTGAATTCTGTTAGAAATAAATAAAATTTTATACTGCTAAATATTTTATATTCTTATCAATCCATAGCAAATATGCTTCAATTTAATTTAATTAACTAGTTATGTTTGAATTGGGCTTTTGTAGTTCTTTTTAGCATCAATGACAGTATTTTAAACCAAGGCAAAACTTTAATGTGAAAAAAATATAAAATCAAAATTAAAATTATATAAAGCTAAATTTTCAAATCAAAGAATGAATATTTAAATTGAATATTTAAATTCAAGGAAGCTAAGCATTATTATAATAGGCATGAGAGTCTAATAATTAATATTATAGATTTTAAATTAGCATGTTTTCAATTTAATTCTCTCATTTACCTTCCCTGACTACTTGATTTATCAAAGCATGCATTTCCTGTGTAATCTCAATATTCAGGTCCCATCAACTATACTATTAAGTGATTATAATTATTAATAATATTACTAGCACTGATTTGATTCAGAATTTCTATCAATAGCTTTAACTATAGTATAGCCAAAATAGTGGCAACTAGGTTTTTTCTGTCATAATTTAATCACACTTTTGGGGATTATATTTAAAGGGGAAGTTGTCGATGAAGTTTTAGAAGTTGTAGAAGTAAGATAAAATTCAAAAATGTTAAAATAATTCAAGGATAAGAAAGATGACTTGAAAATACTGATGTTTAAAATTCATAATAATAAAGATAACTTACTCTATATTTCGTGTTAAGTAAATCAATTTCTAATTAAAAAATAATATTCAAATCTAATATTGTTATAATTAAGAATGCTTAACTATTTTAAAGTCCTTGATAATCTAAGCCTTTGACTCAGGTCATGCGTTATTAGAATTTTTAAGAACCCTCTCAATTAAATTGAGCTACAGTTTATTTACCATTGTCAAAGAATGTGTATCTATATAGCAAGAATTAGGTCCCACTATTTTTTTCAGAAACTCAATTTGGGCAGATTGGCTCCCCATCTTTGAATTATTAAATTTGCTTGAGATAGAAGAGCTCACTCCCTCTATTTTGAGATATTTTAAAAGGTAATTAGTAATGAGGGTCACAACTTTTATACGTGAATTTTGCCCCAGGGCTCATTATAACTTAGAATTTAGAGAAAAGCTCCAATCACATGGATTAGGGTCCTAAAATGCTAATTAAGATATAAGAATTACGATTAAGACTTAATTAATAAGCATTTTTTAAATTAAGATATAATAGTCATTTAAATTAATAACTCTTAAAAGTCAGCTTTATTGATAACACAAGTCCAAGCATTTTAAGGTCAAGTAATCTGTGAATAACCAAGCGATAGTCTTTAAAATCAAGGGAAGTCCTCAATACGGTTTGATCCACATGCAGTCATACCAGACCTCAAGCTTAGCAAGGGAATATTTGCAATATCAAAGCTAAAATAGCAATGAGAGTTTTTGCAAAAGTTCCCGATTCTTTAAAAAGAGAGTGAAAATCCATATATAAAGGTGCAGAGTATCCGAATCTTATTTATAGAGAGAAAGTTATCTTACCTGTAAATAATTATGATATCAGTAAAATTATTGAGTTGGATAAGTTCAAGCCCCTTATCAGATCCCATAATCTCACAAAGTTTGTCAACTAGTTTATAATTTTATAACAACACAAAGTCATGGTAAATCAGTGATAGAATTAAAGTGAAGACACCTTATTGATACTTTAAACCAAATTAAGGGACAGGTTCAAGAAATAGATTTAGGCATGAATCTTCAGTAAGACAAGGAATTACTTTAGAATAGAGAATCGAAGGCCTGAACTCGCAAGTCAATTATGGAGGCAAAAACTAATCTGAGATCACCTCTCAGTATATGAGAAATTAATGATATTAAAGCATCAAGAGATACAAGACTTTATCTGGAATATTTTAAAAGAAATATCTAGAGTTATCTAGGGTCTCTCTAAAAAAAAAGAAATTAGCTTGCTAGGAGAACCTAGATGAAGACATGTTCAGGAACATCTATGAGTTCAATCAGAGGGCCTAGGTCAGCTTGCAATTAAATACACGGCTCTTCCTTTCATCACTGTTTTACTATAGATATAATACTAATGAGATTGATGAAACATTACACAAAAGCTCCCTTATTCATTTAGACAAACGACCATAAAAATACTGAATAAGCTCTGGGAATCACAAACTATATGTATGTTTATGAACCTGAATGCCTGCAAAGACTGTAATACGAATTAGCAGATCTTGATAAGCACTCATAGGCATCATTCCCCTGATGATTGGAAATTTTTTGCAGTTTAAGATTAACTCTCAAGCAGTTAGACTACTCCCGAACACTTTACTTTGTCTCAACAAGCCGTTTATTTAAGTTCTTAAAGAAGATAAAGGCATGAGACTGATTCAACACATCCGAATAAATGTTGATCGGGGTATTAATTAAATCTGCTCGCTCTCTAGTGCAACTTTAAATAAAAAGCAGGATAATTTTATACGCACCCTTAGTAAAATCTTTGTCTCAAAGTGGGATTTCATAGAACGGGAGGACTTTACTTCATACTTCTCTTAAATATCCTAAGAAATAAAACTGAGAAATCCTCTATGGAAATCAGTTCCGCCCTATTACCTCTCCCAACTCCTCCACCGCCCGCTCCCTTTTTTCCTCCCCACCATTCAAATACCTATTTAATATCGAATTTTTTATCTGCAGGGTTTAAATCGAGCTCGTTCTTGACACCTCGACATCATAGACCCTATTTTATATATAAATTTTCATGTTTTTTTTAAGATTTTTATTTCCATGTTAGTAGCTTTTATGATTTAATTTTATGGTTTGACAAATTCCACGATGTTTCAACCATTATTACACTATCACTTATGAAATATAAATTAATAAAACATTTCGATTAAATTATAATAGATTATATTTCTTATTTAATAATATTATTTTTATAGACTTTAATTTACAAATTTATATTTTAAAAATTTTTATCCCTTAAATCAACTTCATTCGAAATGATTTCAAAAAGGAGTCTGTTTAATTTTTCAATGTTTTTATTTTCGTTATTTGTTTTATCTATTTTCCATTTAATTTTATAAAATAACGAAAATAAAAACATTGAAAAATTAAACAGACTACTTTTTTGGAAATATAGTAGTGAATGAAGTTGATTTAAGGTGATTAAAAATTTTTAAAATAAAATTTGTAAATTCATAGTCTATAAAAATATATATTATATGAAATAAAAACTAATATTATTTAATCTATTTATAATTAATCGAAAAAATGTTTTATTAATTTATATTTCATAAGTGATAGTGTAATAATATATATAAAATAGGGTCTATGATGTCGAAGTGTCAAGAAGGAGCTCGATTTAAACCCTGAAGATAGAAAATTTGATATTAAATAGGGTATTTGAATAGTGAGGAGGAAAATAGGGAGGAACAGATCCAAACTGGACGAGATATCAGATTTAGGAAATAATCCTGCTTATATTTACTAAGAAAAGAGAGTTAGATAAAGGCGAGACATCATTCAAGATTGTCTCCGGGCTGACTTAATCAAATTTAATTAGCTTTTGAATGTCCCAAATAAAAAAAACTATTGATTTCACAGTGGAGGAGAATAAATGATTATTGACTTTATTCAAAAAGCTCAATAAATACTCTTATTCTAATAAAATATTCTACAAAAATGTCTTTTAAAGCCTTCCTGCAATCGAATCAACATATAAGGCTTCAGTTAATACAGGGCTTCAGCTTCCTCACCCTACAAAACTCGCACTCAACTTTTTCATCTGAGAAGAATCTCGGTTCACTATTGTGAACTTTTTAGTGGATAACGGCAAGACATTACTCTGCTCAGCGTTGGCGGCTATCCATGCTAATAGTTTAAATAAAGCCGTCTTTGTAAATGGGAAAAATGAACACTTAATACTCAGAGACGAGAAAAGGTTTGAAGCATTGATAACCTACTTAGGCCTGAAAGTTAATGTTATCCAGTATCAGAACAAAAATGGAGTCTATTTTATGACGTAAAGCACTTAGAGTTTCAAATAAAAAATGAGAACTTATAATAGATATTGAGCAAATCAATTGTTATGATTGACGAGTATGACTGGATCTTCTTTGAGGGAATGTACAAGTAAAAAGAGAATAATCTAAAATTTTTCCATAAAACTGAGTGAGTGGTCGGGTTTACTGGGTCCAGTTTAGCGGTAAAAAAGTAAAAATGCCTCTCACTTGCTTTTAATACTTAGGAAGTGATATTTCCAAAGCTCAGCAGCATGATTGTAGTTAAAAGGATTAAGTTCCAATAGCAACTAGTAAAAACCAATCTAGTGGATTTTTGCTAGAAAATTTACTGTGTGGCCTCTGATTATTGAAGGTTCTCTATATCTATTGTCATAATCGTGGCTAAACATTCTTACTCTTTAATCGAAAATTACTTCCGTAGATTTCAGAAACTACGAATCTCCTATGAAAAATTGAAAGGGGAACAAAACTAGAAGTTTAGCTTGACTCGATGTTTGCGAGTAAAAAAAAGGGGAGGATCTTTATGGAGTCTTCTTGCTCAATAAATAACAATGGAGAGACACGGTCTTGAAAACATCGCAGGTGATCGAATTCAGCGATGGACTATTTCTTATAGTTGCTGATGTTTTTTTCAAATCGATCTACTGAGGAAATACTTGGAGGGGAAAGAGATTGCATCGTAAGAGCACTTACAAGCAAATCTTTTGCAAGTAGGGCTATAAAGAAACCCCCGAGAATGAATTCTTAATGCATCAGATTTTGGTAGAGAATGATTTTCATATAAAAATTGCTGCTCTCCAACTATTCTGGGATACTAAAAATGGTGCTTGGAAGACAAAGCAGAATAAAAACAATGAAGTGATGACACATCTTCCAAAGATTAGTATGCACTTTAAAATGAGCAAGTTAACGTGAGAGAAGATAAAATATTTTATCATAAAGAATTCTTGAAAAAAGGAGATTTAGAAAAAAGATTGAAAGATTAAAATGAAGAATCGAAGTGCAGGTAGTTCTTTGAGTGATAAAGAAGTTCTCCTGGAGACGCCTTCAATGATATATCCAATAGATAGCTTGAAAGATGATAAAAATCCATCAATTAATATCACCTATCTTGCCAGTAAATTTATAGCTTCAAGTAAATCTCAACGATCAAAATAAGCAATGTAATATTGTAATAAAAATTTAATCTAAACGTATAGGAATATAAGAGAATTTGAAGGTGAAACCGTAAAACTTAATGGTAAGCATTTTAATTCGAAATATGGAAGTTTAATAGATCAGAGTGATTCAGGTAGCTTAATTGAGTCTGTTTAGCGATATTAGAGAGTCTCTCTTAACTTAAATGAATAAACATGAAAAAAATAATATGGAAAAATGACTGGAAAAAGAATCCCTGTTCCTTGACCAGTTGATTTAGCGAGCTACAAGAGAAAGAGACTTTGATAGTAGGTGAAATATCTTGAAATTAAAAACTATTCTTCATCTCGAGCTGGGAAGATTGCTTGAAGTTTTGAATAAAAATATAACGAAATATTTAGAGATTATTATAAAAAGCTCTTGCGTTAATCATCTCTCACTTCATGAACTCGTTAACAGAGTCTTTCTTCATTATCTATGATGCCACTCTCATGAATTTTGTGAAACAATTGCTAATAGCCCACCAAGTAGACGATATTTAGTTTCATCCCATTAAATTCATCAATCATCTTTATGTTTTTGGACAATTATTTTTGCTTGCTTCCTCTCATTTAACATTTTTCCCCTTTTACTTCCTCGACTTCATCTTTTCTCCTCATTCTTTGAGATGTCCTCTTAATGAAATGAGCAGTTCTTCCCTTTTGTTCTAACATCATTTATGAATTATTACAACTTACCAATGAATGGAGAGAGTTATTAAGAGCTAGAACAAACTTGGGCTTAATATGAACAATTAGATTCAGAGACTAGTTCAACTTTTCCCTTCTCTTTTGATTAGCCTTAAAAACCATTAAAGATATAACTTCTTTGTCAAAGGATAAAAGATATCGTAGATCAACTTCGTCTCCAAATAGGAAGGGAGCGAAGGCTTGTATTTTGCATAATCAAGAAAATCGTATGAAGTCAGTCCTCAATTTGAGGCACAACCGCAACGATTTCTCACTTCTTTTCATATACTATAAGTTAGATAAAAACTATGACTTACTTCTCTTTCTCTGTTCAGAATACTTTTAAGTAAAAAAATTATTAAAGCATCCCATCTTGGACAAATAGGCACCGCATTCCTGTTAAAAAATAACATGAAGCTCTTTCTTGCTCCCTATCTTTTCTTGTACTTAATGAACGTTGACTGTTGCGAGTTAATTTTGCATTCTTATTGGTTGCACTTTTAGATTGGTTTGAATTTAGGGGTCCTATATTTATTAATTTTATATTTTTTAATTATATTTAGTATATTAAAATTATTAAATAGAGAGAACCCAAATACTTTTTCTAAAATATCATGACTGTATTGAAAAATCCACTTCCTTTGATTCAAAATAACTTTAGCATAGAAATGTAAAACTCAATTAGAATAAACTAACAACAGCCTACTTTGTTTAGATTCTACAAGAAGATAGGCTAAAAAGAGTATAGCAATTCTGATTCAGATGATGGCAAGATTAGAGTAGCTCGATTGTTGAGCAACTTGTAGCCGTAAACTTCAGCTAAGTGTCAACGAATCTCCTCATTAACAAACATACTGATCCTTCACAAGTTTTTTAAAGAAATGGATAATCCAGTATATCGAAGTTATTGAGAATAAGTGCATCGTAATTTCAAAGTATCTTGGATTACAGCGTCTTGATATACATTCCGAGGAATCAGCAGGAACATTTAAAGGATTTAGACTTTTTCTTTGGATCTCTAATTTTAAAACCATGAATGAGGCTATAAATGCCTGCTATAGTCATCATCTTCAGTTCACATTAGAGTAATAGGGAGTATAGTACGAGGAAATGTGCTGACTTGCTAAATATAATCTTTTTTGGATGCTGAACCAGGAGTACATGGTGAGAAAACTAAAAGTCTTGAGGAGATGATAGAAGAGCTTTAAATATCTAGTCAATAAGAGTCTATGACAAGAGCTTACATATTTCAAACTCTTAAAACTCCATCTGTAAATAAAGATTTGAAAAGCCAAATAATTCAGCTCTATTACAAGAGTCTTGCACGTTAAGATAAATTTAAGGAAGATTGAGATTGACGAAGTACTTAATTGTTGAGACTTTGAAAAAGTACAGAGCAAATTAAAGTCACTCAAATATTTGCAATCAAGTTAAGCAACCTCGAGTTCCTGAATTACTTTACGATTTCATAATTGATTTTCTTGCAAACAATCGAGAAGTTAAAACATTGTCGTAGCTATCGAATTATCTGAATCAAAAGTTTTGAATAAAGATTTCTCTTAGCTATCTCAACAAAGATGTAGGTTAAAAATTGGGCTCTCTTATAAAAATTATTTTAGTGTTGACAAGAGAACTAATTACTATTGATAAAACACAAACTTTGGGTAATTTCTACTTCTACTTTGAACTACAGCTACACCAACTTAGTGGCAGTTATAATTTTTCTGATGTATTAAGTTGATGTTCCTTACTCAAAGGGTTTAGAGATTAATGTTATTATTGTTATTGATGTTGAAGGAGGTGTTAGTAGTTGTTGTATTGCACGTATTGATACTGGTTATTGTTTTTAGTCATAGAGTATGAGTTGAAAAGCTGATGTCTAAAAGTGCAACAATTCCATATAACGTTTGCCATATTTTAATAATAATAATTCGGTTTATAATTAAAAATTAATATTTAAATCTAATATTGTAATATTAATCCTTGATCTAAAGATAATTTGCAGTACTTAATTTCATTCATCTAATGAAGATGATTGTTATTATAATAAAAAGAGACGAGAGCAGCATTTAATGGATATAATATCCTTGAAAGGGCTAGGCATTTAGAGGGATCAAGCGCTGCAGTTCTAATCTTATGAGAATAAAGCAAGTAAGCATAAGGCTTAAATTCAAAGATTTGATAATTTTTATAATTAGAAATATATAAAGAACCTATTGTTAATGTATAATATTATATTTAATCATAATGCTGAATTTTAACATCGTAACTATGTCTCTTCGATTTCAAAAAGCAACATTTTTGAAAAATTTGCACTTTCGGCAGTACCACCAGCTCAATTTTTAAGATAATTTAGGTTGATTTTACAAATTTTTTTAGTATGACGTCATATTTAAAGTTAGGTATTTTTTATTAATGTTGAGACTTATTCTCAAAGTGAATTTATTTATTGTCAATATAGCAATTCGCAAAGCAAAAGTTTTTTATAAATTTATCTCGCGTTGGAAAGTGCTATATTGACCAAAAAAATAATATTTTTTAAATTCGAAAAAGTAAATGTAGATATTATCCCTAATTATTAATCAGACTTTGATTTGATCAAAATCATTAGGATTAATTAAATTATTGCTATATATTCAGCTAGAGGTACTGAAGAAAAAGAAATTACAAATAAATGTATGTTTAAAATCCGTTTGAAAGGGTTATGGTGTTTATCCACATATTATTAATAATTATTAAAATTTACAAACGCAATGAATTCATTGTATATCTATTTCTAAAATTGTCAAATCTTTAAATTTTAGCCGATAAAATCAGGAACAAGTAGCTTCGGTGAACTCTACTTCACTCTTAATTAGGGACCTAATAACAATTTTACAGTGTATTACTTCATTCTATTATTTATAGAACAACTTAAATCAAACAATTCAGATTGGAGATTGAAAACAAATTAATGCTTGACAATGCTACCTATTATCGGTCGAAATTTCTGTTTACTAAGCTTGAATAGCTTTTTCAATACGAAAAGCTTTCCTTGGACCTTATTAATTCGATCTGGCTCTAATAGAAAAAATTTTCTCTTTTATTAAGAGTATTATATAAGCTTCAAAATTTAACAAAGAGGATAAAAGGTAAAATTCATCATGCTCTATTATTATTTTTATTTATTAGTTAAGCTTTTCTAATGGTTGGGTTGGCTTCTCTTTACACCACTTTAGACTATTCTTGGATAACAAAGTCTTTTTTGAGAAATATAAAAGTCAATATCGTTTCTTATAACCCATACTACACTATTATTGTGCTTAAGAAAGATACAGGGTGTATAGGGAATATTGGAGAACTCTTTATACTTGAATTTCAGCTAATAACTGATTAATTTCCAAAATCAATCTTATAGAAATTATATTATTTCCATTATTTCTCTCAAATGTTTAGCTCTATTAACTTTCTTAAGATAGGCGATTTTGCAAACATCAAATTATTTTCACCAATTAATGGACTTGAGCATTCAAAATTGGTCAATTAATTATTGGTTTCTAATGATGTGCCGAGAGTCCTAATGAAATTCTCTCTTGATTAGATTTGAGTTATAATGAGCTAAATTATCTAGGATTGTCTTTTATTGGATCTATTAATGAATTTTGTAAGTTGGAGTAAAAAACTAAATGAGTCTTACTGTTTTATGAATTCAAACGAAAATTAAATGAATTTTTTTCAATAACAATAGAGAATAAACCATTATAATCATTGTAAAACCGCTCTTTAAGCTCTAAAGCTGCCTTATTATAGCTTGTTGGTTTTTTTTAAGAGATCAATTACCGGGAGATGTACTAATGTGTTTGTAGAAAAATATTAAGAGAATTAAAATTCATTCTCAGTATTTGGATTGTATTAATTGATAGTCTCTTAAATTCGTCAATTAAAGTCCTTGGATATTTTTATGACTATAAAACCTGAAACTTATTTGTAAATAGCTATACCAATGAGTGTTTATATAACTTGAGTTGTCAAAGCCTCTTTTGAACTTTTACCGGCAATGCATTTCTGATAATTCTTCCGCCTTAATATGGTTTATTTGAATAGTGCATTTTCAGCTTTTCAGGGGAAGAAAGCATTCTATGATTTCCTTCAACTACACCTATAACTCATTATTAATCGTAAATTTGTGAAATAAAATAACTAGTTTCACAAATAAATTCACAGAATATATTAATATATTTAAATTATTAGTTAAAATGGAATGATAAACTAATCATTGCTTTAAAACCTCTCTTGTTTCTATCTATTTTATCTTCAAAATAATTTAAGTAAGTTTATGCTTTGATTTATTTTTTACTTAATTGTGCTTAGACTGTAAAGCCTATACAATTTATCCTTGTATATTTGCAGTTAATAGTAAATTTTAAGTTTTATATTTTTAGATCAGCGCAGGGTAAATTAGAAGGCAAATTGCGAATTCACAAATAAAAATATACACTATCTAAACTAAAATCATAAATCTACAATCAAATAACTTCAATAAGACAAACAAATAAATTAAGTCCCTTTATTCACTAAAAATAAATAAAAATAAAAAGAAATTTATCAAATACACAATATATTGTTCGTAGAACCAAATTATTTCTTATATTTTAAATTATATTCGTTTAGATTAAATTTACATATTTTAAAATAATGAACGTTTTAATTTTAAGAAAACTTTTTTTATGCATTTTCTTTTATATTTTATCGATAATAATGGAAAATATAAACTTACAATTTAGTGATTAACTAAAGTGAGTACATTAATAATCATAGCGTTCCCTGAGTTATTTCCATTTAATTGATAGAGTTGTTTCAAGATTATTGTCTATGGGCTAAGTATTTATTCTTCCTACTTGAATAATAAATGCTGTTTAAATTTTAATTTTTTCTTAAAAAATAACAAAATAAGAGTTACAATATCCTACATAGTACAAAAGAGCCACAAATAGATGCTGGAATAGAAAGGTTTTACTTACAGATTTTTTGGTTTGATCTTTGAGTTTCTGCAAATTCTAGTATCTAAAGTCCTATGAGATAATCATAATATTTCTTAACTAAAATGATTCTTGATACTTTGAACTCAAACTTCTTTATCAATTTGTTGATAATAAAGGATCCCTAGAATCAATAAGTTTAAGGATAATTTAAATTACATCAAAATATTAATTTAATAAATTACTTTGAATCTATTGTTAGACTGATTATTTCAATTATCATGTCTGTTATTTATACTGGTTATATTCTTTCTTTCAGTAGTTTTTATAATAAATAAATATTATTTTTATTATAAAAATAATAAAGATAACAATAATTTCTTTAGCAAAATACAATAAAACTTTTCTTACTTGAATATTAATTTAGTGTTTTAATATGTGAAGCTAAAAATTTCAAGTGCAAGTTAAATTTTACAATTTTATTTTTCTAAAATTATTATTATAATTAATCATAACTATTACTATTTTATACTGGTAGATCATTTTACCAATTCTTTATTCAGCATTCAGAGATTTACTAGAACTATAAATCTCACCACTAAACTTTTCCAAATTAATGGACTAATAATAATCTGTATATTCCTCCAAGATCAGGATATAATTCGCATTTTAAGCATCAATTTACAATCCACTTACCAATTTCATAAAACTAACAAAGGTCAGATTTCAACTTTGGATCAAGTGATTTGAACTTAAATAGTTTATTTCATAATTTTTATGGTTCATAAATACCAAGAAAGTTGGATGGATAAATCGTGTCGTGAATAGAATTCGAAATCAGAAAAATCAAATTAAAAATAAATAAATAATAGCCTGAATCGTTTAAAAGAAAGAGGCATCGGCCAAATAAATTTAATTTTATAAGTCTTCAATGATACTTAAAATGGCTATAGGATAACTACAATTTCTCTGATTAAGAAATTACAGATTTCCAATAAGATATTATTAATAAGTTACGGTGACTTCAAAAATTAAAGAATAATAAATAATTTTCTTACACTATTTTAATGTTAATCTTAATAAATATAATTTAACACTACTCTATCTCGAAATTTCAATGATTTTGAGATAGAGTGCGATAGAGTATTATAATTATTAATATTATTTATACCTCAAAATAAATGGAATTAAGTTTTAAGATAATCTAATGTTGTTTTTTATTAAAATATTGTTTAATTAACTATATCATTAATTTAACTATTGTAGGAATACATTCGAAATTGGGAAAATATAATTAATTAAATTAATAATAAATCAAAATCTTGGCAGTTAAAGTTGGCCAATTTGAACAATCTTGGGCTCATTCGATAGAGAATTCAAAATTAGCTGGACTTTACTAGTGGCGGTACTATTTTATCTCATCTCTGGAGCGAGATAACTTGAGTTTAATTTGAGGGTATAAATTAATTAATTTAGAGGAGTTTAATTAAACTCAAGTTAACTCGCTCCAGGGATACAATAAAATAGTACTGCCAATAGTAAAGTCCAGCTAATTTTGAATTCTCTTTCGAATGAACCCAAGATCGTTCAAATTGGACAACTTTAACTGCCACGATTTTGATTTATTATTAATTTAATTAATTATATTTTCCCAAATTCGAATGTATTCCTACAATATAATAATTTTAAGTTGGAAAGAAGTATTTTATTAAATATTTTAATAAGGATTTTTAAAAAAAAGCTATGGAGTAAATTATATATTATATAAGAAACTACTATTAATATTATATTTTTATTATTATAGACGGATTTGGTTGCTTTTTAGAAATTAACAATAGTACAATATATATAGGGGGGCCTCCAATAATTAAAAAGCAACCAAATTAATTGTGTGATTTGAGTTAAATTTTATTCTTTATTTCCCCTACTAATTATTATAATAAAACCTAATCCCACCTAGACTAATGCTGAGCCCTGATAACAGAGTGTCGAATGACATTATACCCTTCCTCTCATCCGAGACAGTTGAGCTGGACATGCAGCAGCTCTCTCCCAACATGCAGGCGTACTTCGCACCTACTAACACCCTCGACGCCGCCATCTTCGATGCCAGGCTCCGCTGCCTCCTGGACAACATGACCGTTGGTAATAGATCAAAAAAAGAGATTCACGATGTGGTAGCCACCATCTTCGGCGACAATGTCACCACCCACCACAGGGAGATCGTCGAGCACAGCATTGAGATGCGGGCGGCCGTTAGAAAGCTCACATTTCCTACAGAAGGCACCTTCATGTGCGAAGGGGGCAACGATGAAACGATGGATCAGACCTTACGATCGCGAACGACACTACCAAATAGGGCAGACACGCCCGAGGTTAGAGGTGGGGGCCCTATGTAAACCTTATAGTAGAAGATGACAACTGCAACCACTAAAACCATCTCTGATGTGGGCCCTATTCATGCTATGAGAAATCAGTTGGAGACTCAGCTAAGCCTGGTGGAGGATGTGGAGATCCCCTACCTGGGCACCCATTACTGGGTCGTTAATCTAGGTGGCCTAACGGACACTCTGGTCCTCGACCACTTGAGATTCTCAGACCAAACTGTAGGAGATGTTCCTTTGACTTCATATGTTGCTATGACCTACAGCAAGATTAGTGCCGTCCTCTATGAAGACACCACAACCTTCCCTCAAGCCCAAGGTGAAGCACCTATTGGCGAGAGCATGCATCACATTTCCGAGACTGTCAATATCCTTAGCTGGCTTGTTCAAATGTCCAACGACTAGCTTCCCTAACCGCAATGTTGAGAACAATATCCTTGCTGCACTCATCATGAACAACTAGGCTAACACTGATCACACTGTAGCTACATCCGATCCTACCGCATGGGCAGATATTGAGGCCGTTCAAGACTCCTTTAGTAGAATACAAGTAAGACTCATTGAGTAATTGATATACTTTAATACTAGATGAGAATCCGCCAAGGCGAATACACTGCTGTGCAGAGGAATTCCTTCTAGCTTAGAGGAGGATCCGCCAAGCGCTACTAAGCAAGGCTCACTTATCGTAACCCCTATAGAAAGCAACTACGCGAGTATATCGCGCACCTGGCCCTCCTAATCTCGCAGATGGACAGGCACTGGCTTCAGAGCGAGTTCCAGAGGACCCTGGTCGCGGCCCTGGACACTTGAGCTTGAGGAATGTCTGATTCAAAACTTGCCAAGTTGATATGGTATTCAAGATCTCCATAATTCAGCCCAAAATTTCTACCCAATAATGATCTTGATTATCTCGGCCCCTGGGATAGATGTCTGAGTCGGACATTCCATTTCCGTAAAATGAAATGTGGAGAATCGCGTGGTGCCCCTGCAACCCCCTCAAGAGAAAAATTCTTTTTTGTCATCGTTTGCAATACTGTTTGCCAAAAAATCATATGTAGAAAATTTGAGGTAAGTATTTTCGATCAGACCTATTATATTAATACCGCTTAAATACACTAAATTAACGACTATCTGTAATATATTAGTTTTAACATTTGAATTTAATTAGACAAAACATGGCACCAAACCCTACAGAGATAAAAACACTCTCAGGATGACAAGACCACCAGCTCCCAGGAAGAGGCCAAGATCATGCAGTCCCTCCTCCAAGTCAGAGATCAGCTAGCTCTAATTCACGAGTACAGACATCACCTCGCGTCATTTCCAGAGCTGACCAGGTCAACGAAGTCATAAGAAGATCGGCGCCCGCAGCTCACGAGGCTGAGGCACTCATGGCATGGCACTGGCAGGTGGTAACAGGAGCACGCTCAGATCTCCAACACTACAAGCAGGACATCGAGCAATCTTTGAAGAAGAGCAACCCAAGCCTCTACAAGAAGCTCATTCCTCAGTCAAAGGTTAACGAGATACAGGACCGGCTGCAACTTATACAGGAGAACTCCGAAGACCAGCTGCACACATTCCTCAGGAAGATCTTCGCCAAGTGTCCCCTGCTCCCAGAGAAGATCCTCACCCTCCTCGCGAAGTAGTGCGAGACCCTGGAGGCGGGCAAGCTCCTTGCCTGGTACACCGCGAACATCAAGCCGTAGGCAGAGGAGATCAGACGAGGCATGTACTCCCAAGTGCATCAGTAGTCAGTGAAAGCCGTCATTGAAGAGATTGATTAGTAGTTTAATTAGTAAGTAAAACTTGTAATTAGATTAATTGCATATAATTAGTTGTTGGTACATTTATTTTTCATTTCTCCCAAATCTTTAATTCTTTTATTAAATTTAAGAATAGTATAATATTTTAAACAACATTAGATTATCTTAAAACTTAATTCCATTTATTTTGAGGTATAAATAATATTAGTAATTATAATACTCTATCGCACTCTATCTCAAAATCATTGAAATTTCGAGATAGAGTAGTGTTTAATTATATTTATTAAGATTAACATTAAAATAGTGTAAGAAAATTATTTATTATTCTTTAATTTTTGGATTTATCTTCTATTTTTATTCATTAGTAATAAATTACGGTGACTTCAAAAAGTTGTTCAAGTAAACTAAAAATTTTAGAATTTAGAGTAAACATTTAAATGTAATTAACTTTCAGAAATTATTAATTCTTATCATCAACTAGAGCTAATTATGAAATTGCCAAATCATTTATGCTCTAAATTTTTCATCTTTTTAGATTCGAGTATAAAGCCAACCCAACCAAGCCTTCTATTAATCCATCTAGCATACACATCTAAAAAGCGCCCACCGGGACAAAATTCTTCTATCATTTCATATATCTTTTCTGGCTTTTAGGATCCTAATCTTCTGAAGTCAATAAATGCATTCTTAGTCTATTAAAAGTTAAATCTTAGCTCTAAGTAAGCCATGTCCCCTTTCATGCCTACAACACACTCCTCTTTGGAATGCAAAAATACTCTTCCCAAGCCACTTATTAATTCTTGACCATTATCTCTTTTTAACCAACCCACTGTTGTTACAATTTTGTGCCCTCTTTCTTTTAAATAGATCTCACACAATTCTTTTTTTTGCATATGTTGTCCATAAAAATACGAAGCCTCGATCCTGAACTAAATCAATAGGCACTGACATTAACTCTTTATCAGTCATCGTGTCATATCCTAACCTGTATCCTATATCTGCGTGAGCGGGTCTGACATTCAAAACCCCAAAACCCCTTAATGAGGTTTATAAGTGCTTTGATCTGTAGGGAATTTGTTAGGGTTGGAGATATTAATTAAATGCGAGACAAAAATAACAAGCTTTTGGAGTCTATTTATGATGAAGAGTATATAGATTTAATGTTTAAACTGCATTATAGATGTGATATATATAGTGAATAAGTCAAACCAGTACTGAACTATAAGTCTATTGCAATCCTCTTAAAGCGTAGTCCATCAACTGTTCGCTCTCACTGCTTGAAAGCTGTGTAATTAAAGCAATAATAGCTGAATTCTTAGCCTAAGAGGAAGTCAAAGTTTCTTTAGAAGCATATTGACTATCTTATTAATGAAAAAATTTTGAAGTATTGGGCTCACTTCTCTCTCGATTAACGAGCTATTATGTTTCACGGCCAGTTCCCTGAGTTGAAGATCTCTGCATAATCTGTTGCAAACATTTATATACGAAGCGGTATCTCTTATAAAGGTGTAAATCGTATCAAGAGAGTAATTGATTTCACTCTGCCATTTTACAACAACAACTTAAATTATATTTATAATTAAATGCAGAGAGCTATTACTAATAATATTAAGTTTATACATGCTGACGAGGCTGTGTTTACCTTCAACACTTTTATCTAGAAATCTTGGTATTAGAGGCATAGTAATATAGAAGTATATGACTAGAAAGTCAATGTATAAACAATGGCAATTCTAGGAGGTATTAGCGAGGATGCTGGTTTAGAAACTTATGTTATTCATCCTCGCTCTATTAAGACAGAGCAGTATATTAAGTTCTTAGAGCAGCTGAGAGAGAAGTACCCTGAAGAGATTATACTGTTTGTTGATAATCTTTCAGTTCATAAGACAAAAGATACAAGGAAGAGTTATGAACAACTTAGAATAACGCCAGTGGTACCTTACAGTCCATAGTTTAATGGAATTGAATTCTACTGGGGGTATACTAAAAGGTCATTATAAGAAACTGCTGCTATACCACCTGATGCATGACCTACCTATTGATACAGTCGATTTTATAAAAAGTTCAGCTAAGAGAGTTGATAATTAGTTGGCATAAAATGTGCTAAAGAAGGGAGAGTGAATGTATATAAATAAGTTTTAGAGTTAAGTTAATGAATATTTAAGTCACATTTAAAACTGTTTCTTGAGAGCTGGCTTCTCTTTCTTTTCTTCTACTTCTTGCTTCCCTCCTCCAAGGTTTCTTCTCTTGCTGCCAGCTCCAGCATCTATGTTCATTGACTCTGGCGGCTAAATATTTGAGTAAAGTCTCTTGCTAACTTTATACTTCGTCTGCGACATTCTCTCTCTGTGAAGCATGCTCTATTCCTTCATCAAAAAGATGCCAGTACCAGATTTTTCTAAAGAGTTAAGCTACAAATCTTACTTGA